>CAJQUW010000689.1:0-99611 GCA_907163375.1 Prostheceraeus crozeri | reverse complement strand
ACGAAGGAAGACAACAATTATTTGTAGGATGCTAGATACGATGCAGAGTTTCAATTCGGCTTTGGTGTTTCTTCGATTATCCCCCTCATCAGACAGACATCATCTCCTCAACAATTGTAGACATAGTCGCCCCACAACAGAATATCGATGGTATAAATCCTCAGCAGCGCGTATTCAGTTTTGATATACCTGCCAATCCTCAAGAATTATATTGGAGACTGTCAATCGCATTGATTTTTGAGTTTGTGTATACAAATTAAGAAGAATGATGGTACAAATATTCGATTCATCCAAGGAATAAAGTGGGGTTAGCAAATTCTTCCTATTGCCAGTCTGTTCTCAGTGTGTATCTAATATTGAATGACTAACACAGATTGAAGGATAGGGGAATCGAGCATATTCCATATGGAGCATATATACATACAATGTTGGTTACTCAATTTCAAAAGCAAGCTAAACAGTGTCACACTTGACAGTAGTTTCTGTGGTGGTCTGATGATCAGCAAGGGATAATTTGATGATGTCTCCAAATACAGGGTTGAAAGAGACGAATGGATTTAACAGCGGATTCAAAGGGAATTTATACGTTGAAAGGACCCGTCTATCTTGATTTCCTTCGTCAATCTTAGATATCTGCTATCACAGGTTAAAAATTTCTTGCATAATAAATATTTATTTCGCGCAAATACCTTGAGTTCGTCGTTAATGGTCTTTTGGAGCTACAAACTATCAAGTCAAGTCATAAGTAATGCCGTGCTCAATGTAAGGCGGTAACGTAATGTAACAATTGTAACCCTGTCAGTCATCAACGAGCATGCGACAGGATTGAGGAAAAAACAATGCATATATATCTCAGTTTTAATCACAGTGTGTTGACAAACTTCACAATTGGTGCGGGATCATCCTCACATGCCTACCCAAATCTTTTTCCCACTGCAATGCCAAAGGCGGTGTTTTGTATATCACATTTGTGGAAAATGAATGGCATGTTCATTGGTGCTTTTGAAAATGAATCCATTCAATTTTTCCATACACTTTAATGTTAGCAAACTAGCACTCTATCAGGATGGGAAATTTGTATCTTGCAAAAGCCATATGAGACCTAATTTCTCAAAAGTTGGTATAATTCGCACGTGTAATATGGTTTATTTTCACCGCTGCTCTGTCAACATGTTTAATACAGACGATTCAAATGGAATTACAATGGATATGTACAAGAATGGCTACTTCTTCATTATGTACAACCTCACAGCATATGCAGATCTAGGTGGTGAAAGCGTAGGAGTTACAAAGCCTGGAAATCTACGACTGGAGGTATCATTTGAGTCACCTTTGAAGAAAACAATTACTTGTCTCATTTATGCTATCTATGATAGCAAAGTTGAGATAACACTGTAGTAATGAGAGACGTGACTGTCAGCTATCAGAGGATGAGTAACTTAAGTCGCAAACATAGGAAAATCTTGAGGAAAATGAGGAAAGGCCTCATCCCTTACTCCAAGATTCAATATTTCTCTCAAATGTCTTTTCTGTTGAGATAGATTTACGCTGATTCAATTCCTTTCTATCTCTTGTTGTCGCTTATCATCAATACGTGATGTCCAACAATCTTCCCGGAAAAACATTGGATTGCTGTATACATCAATCGTTATAATAGTTGCCGAATATTTTGACTCTCATTAATCAACCTCGTGTACATTGATATCGCAATTATTGGTATGAACAGGTTTTCCTGGACTGTTAGGAATAGTGACATCGTTCCCACTTCAAAAGTTAATACAATCTCTAATGTGCGGTGGCTTATGTACTCTATTTTGTCAACGTAAGAGTGCCATTGAAAAATAACTGTTAAAAGTGCTTTAGAACTATTTTCAAAAAAAACTGTGATAAAATGATTGTAATTCTTACTAAATTATGTTGAAAACTAGTTTTGAATAAAGTTTTATGTTTTGATATCATTAACTTGCTCTCTTTTTTCCAAAACAAGGGTTTATAAGGAAAACAAAAAAGACATGCTCATATTTCATTATCTATTCACATATATACGTCGAAAAAGTACATGTTCACATTTCATTATCTATCCACATATATTATCAAAATCTACAATTTGGTTTTCAGAGAAACATTTTTTCAAATCACATTTTATGATGGGAGGCACATCACTTATGTCTTTAATGGCCGGTTATCACAATCTTTCCATGTTATGGAAACTATATGAACGAATGATATGGATGCCAGTTAGTCAATTGAGCTGCTGGAAAATAAGTCTCCACTTCATATAGTTTGTTAGATTATGTGATGATGTAACTTTGTTGACGGAAAGTCATGTAGTGATAGTGTAATTCAACATAACACGGTCATTGTCTTCACTTTCCAATCAGATAATGAATCACCAAGTAAATGTGCCAAAGTTAGTGTAAATATGAGAGATCACCCTCCATGACCCTTCCAATACATTGGATTTGTTCCATTTTGGAAAGAATAGGATAGTGGATGAAGATCTATCCGTTCCTCTGAATCCTCCATGTTAAACATTTGAGGGTCTTCCAATGGATGTAAGCTCGTTGTCGGCTTCAATTTGCGTTTTATTCGAGTAACCATTGTTTTCGGTTGGGTATATTCCTCTCGATCTCTTGTAGATTGAGTTTTGACTTTTGCTTTTGTAGTTAACATTCCGAATTTACAACTTCCAACCGTTTGATGTTCCTCCATCTTTAATGAATGACGTTATCTGTGGTAGTATCTCCCTTGTAAAAGGTTTCCCATGTGACGTCACTGAAACGAAAAATTCGATATTCAACTATCTTTCACGTTTTGGTGAACAGACGTTAATAGTTTGGACTGATGAATCATCGAACTTTATCCATACCTTGTCATCGAGAGGAATCTTGATCCGAGTCTTATGGTTGTTCAATGAGATCCGCAAGTCTTTCTGTGTAAAGGACAATGAGTCAAACTTATCTCTAATGCAAACGCCCACGATGTTTTCGATCACTATTTGCTTATTGAATGGACGAAATTGCTATTCTGTTTAGAATTTGTTATGTGAATCGTTTTGAACGTCACTAAGTTTCCATGTTCTAATGTAATGAGACATGTTCCGAAAGCTATGTCTCAAATTTAAGTTTAATGTTTGTCCTACAAAGTTTGTTATTTTATTAGCTCAACAATATCGGAATGATGTTGAGTACAAAATTCTTCACCCATATTCATTCACATTCTAGGACTACCTATTTATTAGTAATCATTTCTACATATCGGACAAGATGTAGAAATTTCAATTTTGTAGTAAGACTACTTATGTATTAGTAAGTGTTGCTACATGTCGGAAGATTGCAGCAATCGCGTCAAGATCTATTACAAGTGGAATATTATATTTTGTTTGTTATTTGTAGTCTTATTTCTACATCACCTGTGACAGGATAGGCATCTCCTTCTCTTCGGACGGTGGGGGTGAAGACCTAGGCTGGTAGTGTCCAGTATGGTAATGATAAATTTTTATCCAGCCAACAGCGCTTATCCTATGCCAAAGTGAAAGACCTCGCTTCTAAATGATTTTGTGCCTTATACTATGTGATTTTTTGAATTTATAATTGTCATATCTTCAGTTGTATCATTCTCACTATAATAGACACTCCTATAGTCATCATGTTTCAATTTTTTAACTGCTGCTCTCTGAATTCCTTTTTGACACGTTTGATGCTATGTGATTGTAAGAGTCTAGATAATTTCATGGAATACATTTTCGGTTCTTTATTGTAGGATCATTTCCTTTCAAGCAACTTTCGCAGCACACTCATACCTTAAAACAACCTAATCTTAGCTTGGTTTGTAGTTGAGTATACGTCGGTGATGACTGTGTCATAGTTTGTAAGAGTCAAATCTTTTCACCGAAGTATAGAAGTATATCTTCCGCAGACGGACAGATGGATGATGTGTATATAAACATACGGGAAAGAAACTGTCGGTATTCCAACCTCCACAAAGCTCGACGTTCTATTTATCAGTGGGACACCCTTTTAGATCATTGGTAATTTTGGATAATTGATACATGTCCAACTTACTATAGTCAAGTACTGCTTGACCAACATATATTAATTTATTTAAAACTATTGAAGGTTTGTACATTTCCATACCAACCAGATCTTCATCAAATATTTTGTGTTGAACATAGAGAGGATGATTTGACAATTTCAGTAGTTGTTTCTCATTGTTGACTAGTTTAAATTTTTTCCTTCTCCTTACATTTTCCATTGTTCTACCATATAAAGAATTATTTTTCAATTTGTAGAATGACTTTTCGAAGTCAGTGTTTGATTGAGCCCTCTTTTGTGAGTTCATATCAATGTATGTTTTTAACCAAGGCTTTTGTGTGATTTTTATGCCACTATGAATCTTCTTGATTCTCATGCCCATGGTCAAGTAAAATTTTAAAATTGAGTAGTGGACTACATAATTTTCCCTATCAATTTGATGGAGCAGAAGTTTCTTGATAGAAGAAAAATGTGTATTTGGTCTTACTTTTTCATATAGATTTTTCATATAGTGTGAAAACATTCTCTTTTCAATCATCTGCATTTCTGGAGCTAATGGGAAATCGGCAGTGTCATCATGAATGGCTGCAGGATACTCTAAATCTAAATCAAAAATGTAGCCGATTTCACCATCATCATCTATATTTTGAACATTTTCTTCATTTAAAAAATTATCTAATTCACTTTCATTCAACCATTTGAAATTTAAGTGGGGTTGGTTTCCTGCTGAGTGAAGAACCGTTAAGGTTATTAACATCTAAGTAGGTCAAATGTCGACTTTCATGTGTATTATTTCCTAATTCTTCAATGCGTGCACGCGCTCGGTGAATATTGGTGAAAGTCATGCCCCCTCTAATTCCTCGTTCAAATAGATTGTATATATTTTCATCTTGTATGTAGTGTGGGGTATCATTGGAAGAGAAATTTAGTGCTGAGGTAAAGCTAAGATGTGGGAGACTGACAAAATGTACAGGGTCGACTTCATCCTCACGTTGACTCAATGCTCTAAACACTTCAAATATGTCTGCCAACAATAAAACATCTAACTTCAGATATGCCAGCATGTAATCACCAAATGTGCTACAATTAAATTCAATCCACGCCTTGTTGGCGTGTTATATTCACTATCGGAACAGTGCTCACGAGTAAGATCATTATAGAATTCAAATTGTGGTAGACAGTCTTCCGTCAACGTGTTTAAGTTTTTGAAGTATGAATATGGAAACACTCCCTTCTGATATAAAACATTATCACTTAATTGTGGAAATTCTACCTTCTCTACATGCTCATACGTTTGCAAACCCTTGGCTAATTCACTCAAGGATGCACTTAGAAATTGATATGAGTCTAAGAATTTTAGTTTAAAGTATACTGTCTTCCCTTTGTATTCATTTACAGGGACACTGGCGGATAAAGTTATATATTTTTCAGCAGTTGCTGCTACAACATCTAATTTCCAAGACTTCATTCTTCCAATCGCTTTATAGCAAACGATGTGGCTATCATAATTTTTAAAATTGTGGAAAAATATGGGGAGCTCCCGTCTGTTAAGTCCGGAGATTGCATTTCCTACATAATGTTTGCCTATATCGTCCGGTGATATGATCATGATCACGAACTTTTATGACTTCATCGCTGAATTTTGATTTACATTTGTTTGCAACATTCTGCATTCTCATGGCGTTGCTTTTTCATTCCGCTGACAGTGACATTGGCTGCCTAGTTGTTGCACATTGGTTGTCATATAAGTCTTGGGCTACAGTTTTCTAAGTGGTGCAAGAAACCAATAATGCAATTTTCACCTGTCAAAGAGGTAATACTTGTTTTCAAATTTTGATTGAAGGGCATTATGCCAGACATGATAAGCTCCAATGGCCGCAGGTTTATGTATTTTATTATCAATGTAGCACTCTATATCTGCATAAATTACTAAAGGAGGACTTAGTTGATATTCCATGCTACTTGTTAGTACTTTTAGATCCGATGGCATTTTTTTCTATTTGTGCTTTTCCTCGAATGCAAAACTGGAAATGTCGTTCTAGTGTTGTCTTATATGTGAATGACTGAGTAGCATCTTTCGCAGAAGTATTTATGTCTTTTTAAAGTTCTCCTATACAATCTTGACAGCTTTGGAATTCCACAATAGTGTGCTGCTCCATTGTTTAGAATTAGCAAAATATTTACCGTTTGCCTACCAGTAAAGTTACTATTGTAACGAACACCTTTGAGTCCATTTTCATAAAAGTGAATGTTAATTTTAATATCATTATTTTTCTCAAATTTTGGAATATCTTTGATTGATACTGGTGTGGAAATGCCTTCCATATTTTAGCTCAGATGTCCACTCACTATATGATTTTACTTCATTCCTTGAATAAGGTACTTCATTATAATGCAATATTGATAAAACTGCATATAGGAAGCAATCATTTGCATTTGAATTAACATTAATGACAGCTTTAGAGTTTTTTAACTTCTTTGGTAGAGGAAATGATTGTCCACCTGACAGTATTGGACTTGTTATTACATTGAACTCTATATTTTGTACATCATCTATAATCCAATTGCTACCCTTTTTTGTGAAGGCTTCAATATGATTTATTAGACTATTTAGATGATCCTGAAACCAAGCATCATAGTCATAAATATAGTTTGAGGATGATGAGGTAAAGTGTGCGAGAAAAGTTTCTTCTTCTTGAGGATTAGAACGGACATAACGAATTTGTGCAATCAGACGGACCGCGCAATTGATAGCTCCTTAGTAAGTCAGACACTAAATTCCCTAACATGGAACGCATGCTTTCTAAAAATGATGTTATGTCCACAGTAGGTGTTGTTGGCGTGATATCATACACACGTGCATGGCCATTGAGTGCGCTTTCACTGAGACTAACAGTTCCATAGTTATTATGCATATTCATCTCACTTTTTGTGTTATGTACATTCATATGCTGTCGAAATCTACTTATAGAGTTATACGTTTTGCCACACCGAGAGCAGTATTGCATAAAGTTTTGTATGTTAGTTGAAGCGCTGGTTGTTGGCTTAGAAGTAGATCTATTTTGATTATTTGAATTTGACTCTGTTATGCTATCATTCGGTTTTATTATTGCATACAAGTTTATGCCTCTTAAGATTATCCATCCTATTCGTCTTATATGGACACTTGCTACATTGATACGTTTTTCCTTAACTTATCAAAATTTTTCATGTCGTTGCAAATTGCTATGAGAGTGAACACTTTTCCACACTTGGTACAGACAACCATGATTATTGATGAGGATTGAAATTAGCAAGCCCTTATATACATCTACCAGCTAATGACGTCAGCGTCATCACCAGCCAATACCGTATGTTCCGATCTGTTGTAAAGACAAAACACATATAATTTCAACAATTATTTTTTTTCAAAAAAAGAAGAAAATAAAAGTTAAAGTAATAAAGTTACAGTCTGGACACATTTAACAATACCACTATGGTAGAGTTTTAGGTGACTGCAGCTGTCACTACAGCCACCCAAATCGTCCATCCTCGTAAGGCGCACTCTTCTGATGCCATTTTGGGAGCATTCCAGGTGCACAAGCGTTTCTTTGTTATGCTGTTGGCTGGTGGTAACTTGGGAGGCCAACAGGAGGTTTGATTGAGTAATATTTCTTAGAGACTCAATCAAACCTCTATTGTCCTCCTCCAACTTAGCCTCGCGGGCCTCAGCCTCCTTTAGGCGCTCTTGGCAACGACGGAGTTGCACCTCTACGTCTTGTACCTCTTCTGCTGTCGCGTTCGAGATCCACATCATACTGCCGGACAGGGAGAGCAGCTGGAGGTGCGGGCGCAGCAGCGTGAGGGGAAGGATCTGCGGCTGGGATCGGAGAGGAAGGAGCTGCGGCTGGGATCGGAGAGGAAGGTAGCTGCGGCTGGGATCGAAGAGGAAGGAGCCAGTGTCATCATCGGCGATAATGGAAGGCGCACACTCCAGCTCGGAGAAGCCCGGATGTGGCTGAATGAGACTTCCTCCTGAGATGCACACATCGCGGAGTCCTGTAATCGAAAGAAACAATTGTTTATCATCTATTTAGCATTTTACCATTGATGAGATACAAAAGTGAATTTCTCTTACCTCCGGCTGGATTGTGACCTTCTGATCGGTTCCAACCTCCGTCTCACGGGGCAACGAGTCATTCTAAAAGATAAATCAATCTATTACAAACAAAAAACATATTTTAATAGAAAATTCTGTACTCATGCAGTTGACCAACTTTGATACTTACATTTGTAACAGGATCATCATTCCTCATCGGAAGAAGATGTCGGGGAAGAAGTCGCTGACGACGTTTCCTCATCAGATGAAGTCGCTGATGAGGTTTCATCGTCCTCTGATGAGGACTCCCGAATAGGATACGGCTTTTCCTATTCTCTTCCACCGATGTACTGGTCGCTGGCGTCGAAAGGAAACTTCGATGCTTCCTGAGGGACAGCGATCGCGCAACCTGCAGAGAAAAATAATATAACATGTTCGCAACTCATTGAGAAGCATACATGTTCTTGGAAATACTTCATGCATTGAGAAATATTATTGACAAATAACTGAACAATGACACTTACGGGACTAGGAAGACACATCTTCTCCGGTGTAGGCAAACGGGGTATACTGTTCACACCTGTAAACAGCTGAAGAAAAGAACATATTCAATTTCGCATAAAGAGCTAATGAATAACTTTAATACTTACATTTCTCAAGCATTCAGCCGCTTTCTCCTCTTCAAAACTGACACAATTCTGTTGAGGCAACTCAACTCTGAAATGTTGTGACAATGTTGAAATACTTTTTACATGATAGAATTAATTAATGGAGTAAATGTATTCTCACATTTTTAGTGACGATCTTTTTCTGAATTAAGACCTTGGTCTTCTTAGGAGGAGGCATTCATCATTATCCTGAAATGATTAAACGATATATGTTTTTATGTATAATGGACCAATAATTAATTTATTCGGTTTTAAGAAGCTATCCTTTGAAGGTTTTATGTATGATTGGCAGAACTCACCTCAAAATCGCTTAAGGTGTCATCGATGAACTGTCGCGACTTGGGGGCTTTCTTTGGGGCTCGGGACTTGATAGGTTTCTTTATTGCTGTAGGCTCATCAACCTGTGAAAGGACACCTTCCATCGGCCTCTCCTTGTTGAATAATCGCTCCAACCTCCTCTTTTCAGCCTTTGAGGTGAGGTTGATTCCCTTCCTCCCATTTTGTTGAGCACATGGTGTATGTTTCTCAATGAATGCCTTAGAGGCTTCGGTATTAACCTTTTCAGTACTCCGTTTATATGACTTACAGGTTAGGCAGTACAGATTACGTGCATTCACTTTTGAAGATACAGTTCTTGTGGCCGCTCTTATTAGCATGTTCGACGGGTATTTTGCACGTTTCACAGAAATGAAAAATTAGGCGCTGTCGTGCAAGACTCTCTTGTCGGACCATCTCTGTGGAGGAAAAAAATTTGATTATAATTTTATCTCTTATTAAATGAGAACTCATTTATATATCACCAACAAAAGATTATGAAGTACTAACTTGATATTGAATAAATCTTAGAAAGATTTGAAATTGAAGTTGAAATTGAAACCGAAAGTCGAAAGTTTAATTTTCATTCGAAAACGGTTTGCTCATAGAAAGAGTTGAAAATTACAAGTAGCTGTCTTTAAATTATTTAATTTTGCTCGAAATTAATTTGATGAAATGAAAGTGAAATTTCGAAAATTTCAACCAATCCTCAATTTGTTTAATTAAACAAGTTTGAATTTTATAATCTGTTAGCAGATGATAGACTGAATATTTAAAATGGATGAAGGCTTTATTTAGGTATCTTTTATTTATAAACAAACTGTGAAAATCTTGTTGATTCAAATACACTTACATTTAAACTGATATATTCATGTCTCTCGCTCAGTGACTTAATATAGGATGAAAAATTAAAAAAAACATGGTTAATAATATAACATAAAGTGTTCCTATCCTAAAAACCCAAGCTTCTATATTTTAAAGCTATTTGGTTATAAAAACTTAATAAAGTTCCTACTCCCGAATATCCTATAAAGTAGCACAACATGACAATGAAACTCACTTCAGAATTGTAATAAGAACCGGAGAACGGAGGAACGAAGAACGACGTCTGTTATGGACACTAAATAATTTGAAAATGAGTGAAAATTCGTTGTGTGCAACTTCTTTATATATGAAATTGACAAAGCAACTATGAACAAAGACCTTATGACATCACATCTTGGAATTGGTACGGTTAAACAAAATTGATAACTCAAACAAAGAATTGGAACAGCTGGTTTATTTTTAACCTTAGAAATGGAAGTGCCATCATATGTGTTGAAAGATTTCTACATGTAAACAGTAGAGTGAATTCAAAGTAATATGAACTGATGGACTGATGTATTATTTGATATACATGTTATTATTAATAGTCATATAATGATTCATATTTGAAGTTATAAAACGTGTGGTTTGAATAGAACATTAAAATTTGAATTAAGCGCTAAATTTCGAAAATTCAAATTTCGCGCCAAAATTCGAATAATCAAATTTAAAGATTTTTTCGAAAATTTGAATTTCGCGCCAAAATTCAAATAATCAAATTAAAATACTAGGTTAGGGTTAAGGGTTAGGGTTAGGGTTAAGGTTAGGGTTAGGGTTAGGGTTAGGGTTAGGGTTAGGGTTAGGGTTAGGGTTAGGGTTAGGGTTAAGGTTAGGGTTAGGGAAGCAAGAAGAGTATCTATGGCACCCGGAACCCATGGGTAAATAAATTTTCGAGTGCGCGAAGCGCACGAGAAATTTTGATGCCCCCCCCGCCGTTTATGAAGTGTATGAAGGTCAAAGGTCAAGTCTAATGTCAAGGTCAAGTGTAGAGGTTTGTATATTATGGTCATTTTTAGTTGTAAAACTTTAACTTTGAAAATTTGTAAACTTAGTCATTTTTGTAAAAAACTTGGAATTTTTCAAGTTGCATACAGATGCATACAACTAGGATTTTTTCAGCAAATGGGTACATACAATATATCATTCGAATGCTCTTTTCATGCTGATTCTAATGGTGTATTGTATGACACATGTATGACATATAACTAGAGAGCTACATGTCTTTAAAGAATGGGCTAAAAACTTAGTGAATTTAAAAATCTAACATTTGTCTGCTTGCATACAGTTGCATACAACTAGGATTTTCCCATCGAATAGGTACATACCTTATATCATTCTAAAGGTCTTTTCATTCTCATTCTTATGGTGTCGTGTATGACACATGTATGATATCATCCTGGACTGCTACAAGCATTTTAAAATTAACAACATAACTGTTTCTTTAAAAGTTATATGTTCCTATTTATTTCAAGTTGAAGTCTTCATACTTGATTTTTTTGTTTCAATTCAGTTATTGAACATCATTAATTGTAGATAGTTATTCCCCTTTCCCATTCAGACCTTAATTGAAGACCGATTTGTGAAATGATAAAACAAGTCTGTTCATATATACAAATAAATATTAAATAAAGAGATTAAGAAAAAACACACTAAATGTCATCAAGGTAAGGAAAGGGTACAAGTTTTTTCAAGTCCACTTGCACATGGATCCTGGTCTTCTTGGGCGCACAGGGACAGCGACGTGGTGTGTCAAGGTCGATGACCGAAAATTCGAGAGCGGTTGTGAGGTTCCGCTCGTTCGGCTCCATCCTCATGAACACCCGTTTGGTGTGATACTTTTTCGGGGCGTTCTTGACTTTGACCGTGACCCGTCCATAAAGTGGCGTTCGCATGGACTTCTTATTCATGTGACGCATCGTCTCAATTGATACGTCACTATCCTCATCACTCGAGTAGTCGGGCGATGCAGGGGCTTGGGTGAACACCACCGGCTCCTCGTTTGGTGTTGTCGATCGCTCCATCGGAGATTGGGGAGGTGTACTGGTACGTTCCACTGGCGAAGTGGTACGATCAGCAGTACCGTTCTCAACTGCGGCTTTCTGTTTGCGATCCATTATGACTTGTAGATTTAAAATAATTGTAACTTGTAAACGTGAGGATTAGAACCTTTGATAAGAATTGGTACAAACCTCGGACTTATATACTTTTTAAACAAAGGAAATCCTAACAGCCAATCAGAGAGGTACCGAACTTCCCTAAAGAATATATATAACTATATAAAGGATGACATTGTTCCAAACTGTTAAGTACTTATCCT
Source organism: Prostheceraeus crozeri (assembly GCA_907163375.1). Taxonomy (NCBI): domain Eukaryota; kingdom Metazoa; phylum Platyhelminthes; order Polycladida; family Euryleptidae; genus Prostheceraeus; species Prostheceraeus crozeri. Next base: position 87,335 of record CAJQUW010000689.1, on the reverse strand, counting down.
CAACGTTCCATAACAAGAAGCATGTCCTCAAAACCACTATTTTATTTTCAAAATGACAGCCAAGTCATTATGGGAGGTCAGTTGGACATGACCATGCATCTGTCTTGCGGCTGCAAAGTGGCCCTATGGAAGACCTTGACTGTCTCTGCACTTCAAAGGCGGAATGGACTACCAGTGAAGTGTCCGGTACACGAATGTGACCATGACTTTAGTAAAAATCCGACATTCCATGAGTGGTGTGATGACTTCTTGAAGATCATGGAGTCGCCTGAGGGACGTGATTTGCACCCCTCATTTATTTTTCACGCTTAAATTAAACTTACATTGTAAATCTCTTGTCTTTTCATTTTAAACATAGTTCTGGAATTGGTTTTCTTATTGGGGAGCAACTAAATCATAACTGCACAGTAAAGTTTCACATCTAAATAGTGCTACATTAAAAATAATTGTCACAATAGTCGCAATTGAGCAAACCCATTCAAAATCAAACAACGGACGTCTATCGGTACGTACCCAAGTGCTCAGAACCAAACCACACAAGTTCGATCATAGACGTTCCGAAACACAGTGTACCAAACACATGTACCTATCCAGTAAAACAGATCTCATACAAGTTCCTATTGATAACACTGAATTATACATGTACCTATCCATGTGCCTATCGATAACTAAAGTATACATGTACCTATCCATGTACCTATCCATGTTCCTATTGACAACACTAAACTTTACATGTACCTATCCATGTACCTATTGATAACACTAAATTTTACATGTACCTATCCATGTACCTATCCCTGGCAAGTAGGGCACAGTTTTCACTACTGACCTAACATTATTTACGAGAACTGTATGCGGCCTGTTTTTCATGTATGTTGTGAACCATTCGTGCATGAAGCCACGAAAACCTATCCTATGCAATTTATTTAATAATATGTCTAAGTCTACGGCATCGAAGGCCTTGGCTATATCTAGATTTACAGCAGCAGTAAATAGATTATTAGCCTTGGCTTGATATATTTTGTCAGTCAATTTTAAAACTGCTAGATTTGTTGAATGACATTTGCGAAATCCAAATTGATTTTCATAGAGGGCCTTATTTTTTTCCAGATAGCATAACATTCTTTTATGGATCAGTTTTTCAAAGATTTTTGTTAAGTAGCTTAGCAGACATATTGGTCTATAGTTAGACGGATTACTTTTATCACCTTTTTTAAACAATGGTATAATGGTTGATTCCTTCAGGTTATCGGGGTATATTCCACTATTAACTGATTCATTGTATAATTTTGTTAGATAGGAAAATATTTGCAGTGGACAATGTTTGAAGATTTTTAATGGTACTCTGTCATGTGTCGATCGGTTATTGTTCATTGTGGTTATTGTATTAGTTAATTCTATCGTTGTGAAATTCTGAAACCTGAATGAATTCGGATACATATCAAGATAGTGTTCGTAGTTAGTTTTAGTTTTATTACTATTACCTAGAGTTTCTGTAACGTTTACAAAATGATCATTTAATTCATTAGCTATGTCATTATAGTCATACTTCGCACCATGACCCGTTTGGATTTCTGTGATGAAATTATCGGCCTTGAATTTTCCTCTTAGATTATTAATAGATCTCCACAATTCTTTCGTGTCATTTTTAATGGAGGAGAATTTGCGGTTATGATATTTTCTCTCCTCAGTCCTCGCTAAACATTTGAAATATTTTGCGTACGATTTATAGTCTAGTTCATCCTTTTCAAGTTTAGATTTTTTCCATTTATTGAAAGTCTAATTTTTTTCCTATGACATTTTCTTAAATCATCTGTAAACCAGTCTTTCTCTTTAAACATTTTCCGAGACAATTTCCGTAGGAGGAATATCTCATCGTGTACCGATATAATATTCTCTTGGAAATGTTTGAATTTTTCAGATGGCAAGTCAAATATCTGAGTGTCAAAATCAATGTCTGCTATTTTTTCTGTGAAGAATTTTATTCTTTCTTTGGTGTATGATCTTACCATGGGACGTTCGTTAATGGAAAATTTTGGTTTTCTATTACTTTGATGTTTCAAAATTAGATATTGGCTATAATGATCGGTCAGTTCTGATCGAACGTTGCCAGCAAATGAATCAATTTTCTTATCGTATAAAATTTTATTATGGATTAGCATTTGATCTATGACAGTCATAGAGTCTTTCGTTATCCTAGTTGGTGTAGAAATCAGTGGTGAAAAATTAAAATCTGTTATTGTATCGTAAAATTTGCAAATAGATTTATCAGACTGTTTATTTCGATTAAGATTGAGATCTCCAACTATCATTAACTTCTCAGTTTTCTTAACTTTACGCAAGATTTGGGACATACTATCAGTAAAAGGTTGTATCTCTAATGATGGACTGCGATATATACAAATAATGCAGTTTTCGTTTGAGTATTTCGTATTGTAATGTAGCCATAGGTCATCGCAATTACTTAACTTCTTAGTTTCAACATTTATTACCTCAACAGTCGATGTATTAACGAAGATAGCGACACCTCCACTTTTATTATGACTAGATAGATGATAATAGAATTTAAATCCGGGTAATATATTATTGTACATTTCTATATTGGAATTCCATATTTCTGAAAGAATCAATAAATCCAATTTCGATTTTAGACAAGATAAGAAAACAACTAATTCCCGATAATTTCGGTTTAAAGATCGAATGTTCATATGTAAGGTTTTTAAAGTTATTGAGTCATCACTTCGATTTAATAGATCATCGAAGTCACCTACATCTAAATCTGCATACTCGAGACTGCTGTGATAGTTTTGTTTATGATTATCCTGCATTGTTCGTTTTACCTTCTAGACAGACAGGAAATGAGAGTGACAAGCAAATTTCGGGTCATTATCACAATAAAATATCTGCATTGGGCCTATTACAAATTATCATAAACATAATCTAATGTACCTCGAGATTTTACACGAATGTAAGAGGAGTTTTCGTCTTTTCGCAGAAACACTGCACCATCCCTAGTCCACACAAACTTAAAATTGCATCTCGTTGCAAATTCCTTAGTCTCCTTAAGGAGGCGATACCGAGATTCGGTCAAATTTTCCCTAACAAAAATGTTTCTACTTCTAAATAGTTTTCGCTGTGTTAAGATGTTCTTTTTGATGGCAGTGCTTCGGAGAGTTCCAACAAGAGTAACTTTACCGGTGTTGACTCTATCTGGGATGACCTTTATGTCTTCTACATCACCTTCTTTCACTGCGTCGGTCATGAGGATTGAGTTGACAGTTCTCCTCAGCTGCAACTTTGGATCTTCCTCCGTTTTCGGGATGTTGCTTACAACTACGTCTCGGATTCTCTTCTCTTGCTCTATCTTGTCAAGACGTCCTGCGAGATAGTTGACCTCTCCATTAAGGTATTTTATGTCGTTGTTCATCTTTTTGTTCTCCGATTCCAGACGTTTTCGCTCCTCCTTTTCCTTGTCGAGTTCCTTTCGCATATCGAAGAAGTCGTGTTGGATCACTTCAAGTTGTCTTTCGAATCCCTCCTTCAAAACTTTCATCACATCCTGCATAAATTGCTTCATACATGACATCATGTTATCTTCAGATGAGTCAGATGTGGAAGGTGAGCTTTTCTTGATCGCTTTAGTAGCCATAGTAGAAGCAGTAGCCGGTCACAAATGTTAAGTGGGGAGGGTTTATAAGTCTATCTGACGCAACACTAGAAGAAAAAACGATGGGATGGTCTCACTTGCACCTCGAGTGACGTAAGTTGTCGATTGCCGATAGAGAGGGATTTGGCGAGGTAGTGACTGAAGAGAAGATACGGATGTACACGATCGGAGCCCTGCTCGATCTGCTGCGCTTCGTCGTTTGCCGCGTTCGCGATGGTATGTCTTCTCTTCCTCTCTGCTGCTCTCCTCGATCTGTTGCACCTAGTCCTTTGCCGCGTTCGTGATGCTGTGTCTTCTCTTTCTCCCTATTGTAAATTGAAATCTTTGAATATCAAGAAGCATGCTTGCTGGTGGGTTGGAATCTCCCGTGTAATTCCCACAGATAGCAATAACCAAGATCTCCATAGAATTCCCATCCCATACAGCGATTGTCATTCAAACCCTTTTTATATCCCTCAGTTGCAAGTCATATACAGCGAATCGAAAATTGCACGCAAAAAAGAGCTTTTAAAAGGTCATCTCTAAACATTGAATTGATTGTTAATGCATTTCAATGTCCTATCTGTAGTCTTCTTGAGCATGCAGCATCATTGTTTGTTGGATCCTCGACAGACATTGACTCACGCCTCTTAGCCTTTCTTAATAAATGGTGTCACAATCATACATGGGAATCCTTGTACAAACTTCCTTATTCACAAACGTCGCCGTCTCTTTTCGTGTAGACCAACTATTGATGTCATTGCACAGTCAGCCATTGTACTAAATTAAAGAAGCGAATCTTAATTTTCGTATACAATATAGCAATTTTAGCATGCAGCAGTGACACATTTCCACAGAGATATAACCTTGAGAGCAATTTTGAAAGTATGGGAAATTAAATATTAATGGAAGAGTTATCTTAGATCAAAAGATACTTTTTGATCATTTAAATTATAGGCCTACTGCAATTTTGCGAAATGGTTTAACCAAGCCAAATTTTCTGATGAAAGCATCCAATGTGAAGTGCTTCTATTGCAATCCAGAATTAATTAATTAATTAATTATAAGCAATGCTCACTGAGATATTTCAAGATTCATAACGAAGATGCACTTAGGTCTTATCACTGAAATTAATACCAATGGGCTACTCTAACAAAATTCCACTTTTATATGAATGATGGATTATAGGTTATGGAAATTCTGTTGGGCGACTGCCATGGAAAGCCTGTAAGACATATGCCACTGATTAATGTATATCATAGGCTAATATTTCTGATTAATGTCATTTATCTAACAGACAGTTTCTGGAATGACATTCAGCATTTGTTATACCAGGTGTTGTTGTTATTGAATTTCTTCAAGTGGTATCCATCGAGGCTAAATCTGCACATTATCAACAACTCGACCGACACCTTGGCTGAGAAAATGAAATATGTTGCTTAAACAGAGGCCATGCGTTGACTTTTAAAGAACAATTCAAGTAAATTCAAACGTATTTAATATAATTAAAGTACCTATGTTGAAATGAAACAGGGACACAAAAAGGGAAATTGATTTTCATTTACAATGCTACAATGTCATCCGAAACTTAAAGTTTATTCCAAATAAGGTCATCATCATCCGAACACACGTATGTGACTGAATTATTTAGTTTTCTTTGCGTTTGACTTGGATTTGGGATTCTGAGCATTGGATCTCTTCACAATCCTTCCGCAATAGAAATCACTGACTAACATCCGATAAACGAGTAAGACTGGCCAGATGAAAAATGGAACATAGATTGCACCGAGTTTCAGTCTCTCTTCCAATGCTGCAGGTCCTGAAATCGAAAATAGAAAAGGGATTATGTTTCATGGATTGGAATCAAGTGAAAATATACAAGCATTGCACTTAAGCTTCATAACGAAATGACAGACACACAGCGCTTACAAAATACATGAAAAAGCTTCTGTGGATTATGCGAATGACGTTTCTGGAATGTACAGGACATTGGGATCAGGGTTGAATCCGGTTCCGGGTCCGGGAATTTTCTCCACATTTCCATAACTAAAAAAACAGTAGGCGTGATCCGTTGCACATACATCGCCTTGCAGGGTTGCATGATGACCTATTTACAAGATTCAATACCCTTAATTGGCCTACAAGCTTTAACTTTAGGCATTGTGATAGAGATTGTGATAGCCTAGGCATTAGGCTCGTAATTTTAATGCAAGCATATAAGCGATAAACCCTGATGCATTGGCAGTTCGATTATAGGCCTAGGGCCTAAAAAACGTAGCTATGCATTCCGTAATGCCGCGTAGCTGCTTGTTTAGGCCATAACTCTGCAGCATGCATGTTACAAATTATTGAGTAGGCATGGAGTCATGATGTAACTTATTGGGGTTTATCATCTTTTGGTTTTGCCAAAAGGCAACCATACAGGTAGGCTAGCTGCATGTAGGTCTAGTCGCACGACGTAGCCTTTATAGGCGTGCGTCATAGACCATTAGACCTATATGTAGCTACAGCCTACCATGGCACTGCATGGTTGACAAATGGCATTCCTCATGACAATTAACAATAATTTTACAAGTGCCAGCGACCATGTAATATCAAGCTACATAAAAGCGACAGAATAGAAACTTTCCAGTACAGACCCGGACAAACATGGACCCGTAGCACCCACAAGGACCCGTGGACCCGACCCGAATTCAACCATGATTGGGACACTGATGTTGTCTGGTGGGCTTCTTGAAGCCATAGTAGATGTCGAAATTGAGCCTCGGCCTGTGCTTTGTGAGGCAAGGCGTGTAATTTAAAGTCAAATAGACTGCAGTAACTGGAAACATCGTTGCTTTAGACAAGGTTGGGTCCAATCTTGGGCTTGGGTACCCTTAAAAACCAAGATTAAATCTTGGGGTACTCCCAAGACCAAGATTAATCTTGGGTACCCCTCAAGATTGGACCCAAGAGTGACTATTTCTCTAATGAAGTGGAACAACAATTTCCAGAATATGTTTGGAATTTTGATTGAGATTTAAAATTGCACGAAGATATTTTGAATCATACCACATTGTGCATATTGCTATCCAATTAACATGTATCTAATCTTCATATTAATTACCATTTATTACATGAATTTGTTATTGCGGAATTGAGGCCATATTAATATTCAGCTAGAAGTTTTAACTATCGGCATAGGTTATCTCTAGGCTTACTGTCATCAACCCTGTTTACGTCTACAGCCTATAGAACAACATGCGTGACTAAGCTACATTCCTTACATATCTGATCGAGAAACGAAACACATAACATATACCTCGTATAAGATGAAAATAGCACAAATGTAGATATAACGATATTTTTATTAATCGTAAGAAGCAATCATCAAAGAATGTCACTGCATTAAATGATACCGATATCTTTCTATTTCTAATACATGTAGCCTAATAGTAGAATAAACAATATAGGCCTAAGTTTTTGACTTTCAAGGCAAGAGGCTATATGAAACAAGTTACGAATTGCTGTAGGCTACCAATTTTTTTACTTGGGTCCGCACCCCAAGATTCTTGGGCACCCCAAGACTACCCAAAACCCAAGACCCAACCTTGCTTTAGAGACTTGTGCTACAAAGTAAATGCAACGGAAGGGCTTCTACTTTGATGCTAAATAATGCAGCTGATCGATGCTATGCTTTCATAATTGTAGGCAGGTATTTTATCATAATTGTAGGCAGGTATTTTAATGCCGGGTCCTTGCCTTTCTGATCCTGGATCGCGCGCCAGCAAAAGTCGTCGTCGGATCATGCAGATGAGCCGATGATGCCAAAATTACTGCACACACGAATAAAAACGATAGGAAACAAAAAATAATCTATGAAAGCTACAGAGACAGAGAATTCATATTCTTCCCCACAAGACCTTACAAGACAAGACACTTACCGGGATGTTCATCTTTGCTGAAATCGTAGAAAAATATATGAGCTAGAATGGGAATAAGAGTGGTAGCTGTGTGCGTTCCATAAAGGATCGCTGGCATTCGAATCCAACGGCAGCCACCTGTGAAGAGAAGAATAACGGTTTGTGAGATCAGTATTTGCAGTCGAGTTGCATGATTTTCATACCTTTCACGAAGGCGTAAGAAGCCAATAAGAGAAATGGCGTCTGGATACAAAATTCGCAGAAGACAAACGACTTGTACCAAATGGGTGGTTGCAGGACCATGTTGTCCTTGAAGTTTTTTGCATAGTCAAGCTCAATTTTGCGAATCTGAAATGAAGACAATGGTTCGTGCGTTACTTCAACAGATCCGCAAATGCAATTCAAAACGTCCAATTTCATGTGTGGTGGGCAGTTAGCATGGTTTTACGTCAGAAGGTTGAGAGTTTTGGAAGTATGAGTTTGATGTGCTGTTATGCTATTGATATGTTCGTTGTACTGCACTCAACATGGTCATTATATTTTCAATTGCTCACCGCCTCCCAATTCTTGAGATGGTGGAAATTCATGGAGGACCTTCATATAAAATTCTTTGTGACATAGATATCGTAGATACAGATCATAGATATTTCTATAAACCACACGCTCAACTAATCGTCTTCATCAAAATTTTCGAGAATTGTATTTTCAAATGTTTAATGCTTCGTTCGTGGTCTATGACATCATCTCAATACTTTCATACCCGCGACGATAGGTTGTCGTTGTCGTCCAATGCTCCGCAATGACAACTTGTCGTTTTCACAAAAGAGGACACATGACACTCGTGGAAAGAATCAAGTTTTGAAAAGGGCTCCATAGCGTATAAAGTGGTTTCATTCGTTAAATGGAGGCAATCTGACTGGCATGCCGCTTCACAATAGGCAGTAAGGCCTGCTTTACACTGGCAGTTCATGTGCTGTGCAGCAGATGACGAAAATGACCTTGTTATGACGTTTATCGCAATTTCTTCTGACACAGAACATGACGTCAGTGCTGCAGTGGCAGTTCAGCGATTAGACCGAAGTCTATTTCTTTGCAACCTGCTGCAATGATAGTGTCATCTGATTGGTAAATCTTCTCTATTTAATCTACCAGATCTTGTCACAGTAACCTGACAAGTCATCGTCCATCATGTCAACCATAGAAATTGATAACAATAAAACCTCTAGAATGGAAGTAAAGCTTCATGCAATACACAATAGTGGCACAAAAATCGCACGCATTCTCACTTAGATACACTTGTCAACGGCTGTGTCATTGGGTTATAATCAGTCACATGCGCAATTCTAAACTTTTCATTGGTTCTTCATGCCCCAACTTGTCAATGCCGCGACCTTGAGTCAATTTCCATTCTAGTCAACTTCAGATAAACAATCTATTTCTATGATGTCAACACATTTAGTGATGAAAATTTTCCGGAAAATTATGCAAAAAGTTGGAAAATATTGGAAAATTATGGAAAATTTTGAAAGTTTTGATTTTTTGATAGGCCCTATAATTTGAGCGCTTCCACTTCCGAAGCAGCTACGTGCCAATATCTTGGGTCTAAAAATCTTGATTTCATTATTTCGATTAAAGCGATCGTAGCAATACGAGTTCCGTCCGCGGATGTTTGAACATTCCTTTGCCACCAGTGGCTTTAGCATTCTTAATTATCACACAGACACCGTTTGGGATAACGTGAATCTTGCTTTACAATAGGGGTATAATTTCATGCAATGTGAAGGATCTGGAGCCAAAATAATGAACTTCATTTTGGAGATTGCTAATTGTTGGCTTGAAAGTTAAGCTTTATTATGCAGCGTTGATCATAGTGATGTAAATTCTCCATGTGTTGATGAACATGTAATAAAGCACACAGTATACGCAGCATTCATGAGCGGCCATATTGGAAGATACAAAGACTGCAAACTCGTGAGATATTTGGAAACTAAAGATATCTGTGATGAGTAAAAGAATATCTATGATTAGCTTCAAACTTCTGGCGCATTTTGTCCGATATCTTCGTTGAGGATACACATCCTCCATTTCTAGTTCAGATGGTTCAGATAGTTCCAAATTGATTTCAGATCTGCCCAAATGAATTTCAGATATGATCCAGATGAATTGGAGATCTCCATTTGAATTAAAGATCTTTTCAAAGTTGAGCTTGTGACAGATATCTGAAATTCAGCAAGAGAAATCTGAAATCCATCTTATGTCTGATTTTCATTTGGAAAGATCTGGTAGACATGGAAAAGTGCAGTTGGTACCAAAAGTTAACATACAGGGATGATATAGAAGTTTTCGGACTTTGAATACTACATAGTCTTTTCAAACGACTATAATACGTCTCCAAAACAAAAGAAAAAACGTCAATCACCGAAAAATAAATTTCAAAATTTTCCAATGGAAAATTTTCCATTTGCATCACTGAACACATTTGAGTGGACAGTGCAGCAGCTGACTTGCTGTTCGCAATGTAAATTAGGTTAAGGCCACATGACGAGCTTTTGAGCTGCGCTGTAACCGCGCTGTGAAAATGTTTGTAAGTGTTTCAATCGGAGCGGCCACACTAGTAGCTCCAGCTGCGCTGTAACAGCTTGTCACAGCTAGCTCAGAGCTTTGGCAATTCCTCTCTCAATTATCAAACCTCAAATCTAGAGCTATGGGATGATCTATTTTTAGAACTTTTATTAAACTTTTTTAGAACTTATTTCTAGTAAACCAACAATTCTGACGCCTGGCGAGCGGTAATCGAGCTGTACGGCTCATTATGTGGCCGCGTAACTCTCACAGCTGAAAGCTTGATAAAGCTATAGGCCGCTACTAGCTTTAAAGCGCGGCTCGTCATGTGAACTTACCCTAAGGTGCTGCACATTCGGATCTGTTTCATAGATATTTCATGTTGCGCTTCAATCATGTGACGGGCGTGTCACTTATCGGCTGCGACTGCCAGTGTGTAGAGTAGGCTTGAGGATCGAGCTAATGCGGTAGCTTGATTATGGAATTTGACAGTAGTCTCTAAGCTTCACACTGCTTGATGTCAGCTGTGCAGCACCGATCAAAAGAATCTCTCATTATATCTCTGTTACGCGAAATATCTCTTTCACGAGCTCAATGCCATCGATTCGATAGCAGTAGCGAAGATGAGCCTGATCACAACATCGATCTACTAATCTTTTGGCATTTTTATGCATCAAATCATGGGTAGGCCTATAATTTCTAAGAAATCCAGTTTCGAAGTCATATATGACAGACACCTCTTTTAGTCGTATATAACCCTAAGACGCATGAAATTATTTATCGCTACGATAATCAAGTTTTATAAAAGTACAAAATATTAGAAATTTGTGGGCTCATAAGTGTCACTTTTAAAAGTGGAAATGGGTCTGAAAGGGATAAGCCAATTAATATTCATTAGTTTAATATCATGCAGATTGTCATACAGAGACGAAAGAGATGATTTACATCAGTATTGAGCAGCCACGTTGGGATAGATGACCATATGTAGTGGCCTGCGCGAGGGCTGGCCGGCCATCAATGCTAAAATGCAGAAATATGTTTGAAATGGTTTTATTCCGCACTTTTGTGTGTACATAGTCGATTTGACATACTTGGATATGAAAATGTATACAGCAGCATTTTACGCTACTCATCTGCTTGATGTTAAAGAAGTTACATTCCAAAATCTGTAAGAAAGAATAAAGATAAGTGATTAGGCCTAGTTTGCTGCGGATACTTTTCTTTTGTCATACTAAATTAGGGCAAAATGATCCTTTAAGAACCGCGTATAGGCTCCATCAACGATGCTCTTGCGATAATACCATTCTAGTTCAAAATATATCGGACAGGGCATCGGACACCATGTGAATATCATGCACTCATGCAGTTGATGACTGTGTCACTTGCCTTCATGCTGAGATTTGAGCATTCAAATTACATTTTTTGTCAGCACATTACTCGCTTAGTTATCATACATATGTAGCAAAAATAATTTTGTTATTAAAAGTTAATTAAAGTCAAAGTCGGAGTGGCCCATTTTCACATAATCAATTAGGATTATGTCCGAGAGCCACTTTAAATATGAGAAACGGTGGCGGGCAACCCAATATACGCCGGTGGACCACGCGTTAACCACTATTGATTTACATGATGTCAATCACCTCTCGGGATTCCTCTCCCATAGCAGTCTATCAGACAAAATGAAATCAAAGTCAATATTCTTGCCTACACTAGGTCTATGAGAGTCGAGCAATATATTTTCAAAATGAAATTTGACAATTTAGAATAATTACTTTCGCACCTATAGCCTATTAAGTGGATCTAGTCGACTTCAGTTTTCAAAATGCTTTATTGTAATTGTTTAGATCATGACGGCTAAGAAAACTCATTCAGCAGATTCGAACCGTGTTGAATGAGAAACGCTTTCAAAAACTACATTCATTTTTGTCTGTCTACAGTACAGACTAAAACCTGTATAAGTAAAATAACTCGCATAATGCTAAATCTAAATGTGTTCGATAAAGTGAGTAGATCAGAAATCTTCCTATGAAAAAAATGCTTTTACTTCATACTATTACTTGTGCATTATTAAGTAGTAGATCACTTTGACTTTTCTGAACATATCGTTTAAATGTCAAGTCAAAAGCCGGTGTCCGCAACATTTAAGAAAATAGTGAAGCATTTCTGACCTATCAGTCGTCATCTGAACAACATACTCTATTGAAGCTTAAGTACATCGGATGCAATAAAAGTTTTGCTTTGAAGCTACACTGACCAAGCAAATGGTGTAGCGTCAGTAGTCATAACTTCCTACAGATTTTGTAAATTCGTTTAACTATAGAAGCCACAGAAGAATCGTTTGCTGTTTTTCGCACGGAACTGCTGGCAATGCAGGATCTTTAAATTAATATCAAATATCACATGATAGATGTTGTGTATACGGTACACAGACTGCTTGTAATTACTTCTATCATAAATCAAGATTTTCAAAAAATGTGCAGGCCTTACGTTCCAGCTTCCAAGCATATATGGCATGTCCCTTCAGTCATGCAAGTTTAGTGGTTAAATTGAATATTAACGATCAATAGCCACAATTTTTCATGAATATCATGGTATGAATTTATAATGCAGCAAACAAGAACTAGACGTTGCAACTTAAATCAATTTTTCTAGCATCTCAGACGCTATCAAATTTCTTTGTCGGAATTGGTATAGAGCTTTTTCATTGGGCTCGAAATTGAAGAGACTCCGTCGCGCTGTTTACAAACTGTCATTTGTCAAATTGTGTCATTTACAATTTGTCCAACAACCAAACTGCAAAAAATTGTGGGAAATTATCACAACAGCTCTTGTAATTAATCTGTACTTCTTCTACAAAAGCTATATCCCATGTCCAAAGGCCTAAAATTTTTTCCTCCTATTAGCTTTAGAATACATGTGCATGTTATGCACATATGTTGAATAAAAATTCATCTGACTGGGATTTTTTTCCAGCTGAGTGCTTAGAAGTCTCTCAAGCATAATCAAGTATGCCATCTTGAAGGATGCTGTGCAGGCCTGTTGGTGGGAATGAAACAGCGGGTTCAGATCCTTTTTTCTCATGGGATGATCCACGTGGATCATATGAAAAGTAGACCAATTTGACATCAAAATTTAGTTTCTCATTATTTTTGTGCATTCAATTGTGTAGGTAATGGGCGACAATGACAGCTAGGTTGATGAATTCGATCATGTGCACACTAGGGGTTTCTAACTTCGATCAACAACTCTAGCCGCACCTGTTCGCAACGGTGCACCGCGCACAGCCCTAATAGCAACTTCAGAAATGGTGTTTGTGTACACATGATCGAATTCATCTACGCTGCGGTATTCATTTCTGATGACGTGTTCATTTCTTTCCACAGAATTAGATTGTTCAAGCGCAACAATTTGAAAGAATTGAAAATACATAGATGCCCTTTCAATGTTATTAAAAAAAACATTGTCAGATAAAATGTAAGATGATAATCCTATACAAAGTACAAGTGAATCTCTGAACTGTAGGAAATTGGGGATTTTTGAATTTTTAAAAAATTTAAAAATTATTTAAAAATTTTAGATTAAATTTCAATTGATTCTGAAAAAGCTCCCTTTGGCATTGCAAGAAAATTTATAAGGGGATGACAGACCTTGTAGCTACTTTTACAATTACTCGAAACATTTTTTCCAAAACATTGATGCCTACTACCCGCGTTCTAAACAGTTTTAAGATACATTTTATATAAATTCAAATCATAGAATTTTACCAATTTTGATGCTTAAACTATAATATCGACCGTGACAAACAAGTTTCGTTTTGCGTTATAAACTAGGTTGAATGCTCACATCTAAAGATACATAAAATGCTTTTGGGGATCTGATACAGCTAATATCTCATTTATTGATATTTTCGGAGCTTTGTGTTCGAAATATGATTCATGGATAAAATTATTAGAAAGAATATAGCATTTTTGTCAATTCTTTGATGGTGAAAATAAGAATATTAATAAGAAAAACTAAAATGCAAAAATCTTAGACATTTGTGGCTTTCGTAAAAAGTTTCATAAATAATGACGCACGCAAAATACTGGCAATATAATGATGAGAAACAATGATGCCCACAACATGGATTTGAAATTAAGAAACCTGTTTGTTAGAGAATGACTTTACAATGACAGTGGAACCAGTTTGAAAAGTCCATACCGCACCGGGCTGATGCTCTGACTGATCGGTACCGGCGCGTTGCCGGTGATGTCGATCAAAAGATATGTAGGACTACTTTGCCAGACTATGACAACCGTATACGTACACATATGTTGACTGAAGCTTCATCATCGTTATTCAGTCCAAAAGAATGTGATCCAGCAGACTTGCTGCTTTTTGCTGGGTTTCCAGTAAATTAGGTGCAGCATTTTGTTATTTCTCTAATTCTTTAATTGCAGAATATGCGAACAATCAAGAAAAATCGAACCATTGTAATATGCATGAACATCATTCGGTTACATAATAGTTTAAACTGGCCTAGCTTTGTTTTCTCTCAAGGCTACACATGTTTGACCAGCGGTGCACTGTGAACATAATGAACATTTTTTTGCTAGATACATGTCATGATATCAACAAGTAGGAAATAGGATTAGGGTCCATGTTCCCTTAGTGAAACTATGATAAATTCCACATAGTATGATTCCGCCTAAATGGACAATTCACTCTATTCGGAGATTTCATTTAAGCCTGTTCTCCCATTTAGGTAATTCATTTAAGGTTTAAAAAATTCCGCTTTAAATAGTATTACTATTTAAAGCGGCATCATTATAAAGTATACTTACATAGTATATAATTAATAATACTTTTATAGTATTACTATTAAATGGTTAAGTAAATGGTATCACTATAAGGATTCGCAATTCGGCACTTTGCTTAATTCGGCGCATGATATTTTGCGAAATTCGTCGGATTTATAATAGAACAGCTTCACATGGGTTTAGTTTAGACGGAGCATATGCAAGACAAGCCACCATGCATTATGTAAATATACCGTGCTAACTGATTATATCAATACAAAATGAAATCTATCTTTTCGAAAATATTAAGATTTTAATATAAATGCAAAAAACTAAGCTCAAAGAATGACCTTTTTAATTTCATATAAACAAAGTCTTAGTATGGTCCTAATCTATTCATGAAGGGCTTGAAGCAGGCTGCATGTAAGCCATGTAAGAATCTAACCCATTAGCTTAGTCAACATGCATATCTATACATATGTTGACCCTTTAATTCAAAGTGTATTAGATCTGTATCGTGCGCAAAGTGACAGATAACGGATGCGTTTGAATGTTGAATATTATGCATCCCGCAGTTTATTGTAGAAAACACACCCAACATGTTTACCGTGGAAGTTGATATAATTTGACACCTTTTCAATCAGTCCCACGAGGTGCCGAATTATGCGGATTCTTCTGTGATAAGACAAATCAAATTTGGCATGCATAAGCTTAAGTACTGGCATGCATGTCCTCATTATTTATGTAGACCTATTGATTGCAGTGGACAGACATTTCTTTGTCTCACTTTGATTATTAATAATACTTTAAAACGAGAAAAACTGACACACTTAGTACTATGAAGAATATTTAGTAAGCTTATAAGGAAAATGAGAAAATTCATCATTATAATTAAGTATCACTTTTGAATAAAGTGATAAGGTGAAAGAAGTGCTTCTCCTTTGCAACATTAATCTTCATATTTTCATAAAAATATATTTCGGCATTCATCTTTATTGCAATTATTAACTACACTATACTGCAGCAGATGAAACCCGAATTTTTCTTTATCGTCAAACATGGCTTGATCAGTGTGCAACAACGTCTGTCTCGCGGTCTAGTACGAGGCGACTAGCGCGAAGCTTCGCCATTCGTATTCATGGTTTCACTATTTTTTCGTTTAAGATGGAAAATTCTCAATTTCGGGATGCCACTTGCTTCGATGCATACAAGACCTCAAGAATTAAAAACGAAAATTCACCAAGTATAGAGAGAACTAACTCTGCTGGGCAGTATATCTTCATACCTCCGTCAAAACATTCGAAATCATTGCCATGTCGAATAGAGTTTCCGATGGATTTAACTACCTCACCAGCAAGGCTTCCACTGATCTCAGAGAAGCTCTGTGACCTCGCCAAAGACTTGCGCCGGCAATTTTGAGGTGAAACAGCACAACCATCTCCGCAACTCCGTCAAGCTGAAGACTGAAACCAATGTCGTTTCTTCACAGTGTCTTTTTATCTTTATTTTTGTAATGCATTGGTACTGTAATTATCACATAATGTGTATTGATCAAATAAAATAGGTTTATCATAAAAAAACAATGCCTATATAGCTGACCTATCCCAACTTGTTGGTGTGATTTCGTGACTACGATGTAGCAAAAATAGGCCTACAATTATGTGGAAAACTGAAAGTGCCCTAGTTATAGTCTCAAAATTAAAATTATGTATATTCGTTGCGGATCCACGACGAAATCCCTCGGACCAAAATCCCCCATAAATCAAAAACATCTCCATGACGTAGGCTACACCAGTTCTGAATAGTTTTCCATGTCTATAGGATTATTTTAAGTTAGAAATCATCTGGGGTGAACTTTCAATTTCTGATTAGTTGAAATTGAAAGAGGGAGATTCTTTTCCTGAAGCGATCTGATGCAATGACTGTCACAACACTTGCATATGGTTGCAAGTGAAACGCCAAAGTGGGCAATGCAAGCAATGTCATTATCTGCTTCGGAAGACTAAGCATGTTCATAATGCATTCTTTAGTGTGCATGTATAATTGAAACAATAGAGTTCTTTGAATAAGTAGAGAATATGGACGATTTTGTACACTCTTTTGCTAAATACATGTGCATAAGACATTCTTAGTTATCTTTATACAGACTGGTACTTTGCCACATAAATTATTTTGAAAAAACTTTACATCAAGGAGCAAGTAAGACAGCGAATCGATGTTCTATGATTAACAAAAGGAGATTTCCTCTTTCAATTTTTCATGCATTTTATATTCGTTCTGAACATTTTCGACATGGAAACATGTTGAATTGATATAATCTCATAAGAATGTTGATTAATGTCACTAGTCACTTAAAAACAAGAAACTTTCGCTACATGTAAAAGAAGCATTTATGCATTGCTTTCTTACACAGTGAAAATCTCCTTCAACAGATTCTTCAAATTTTATTAATCAACTTCATTTAAAAGTTTTTCATTAATTACTTATAGTATTCATTCTTCCTTCCCGAAAAAAATTCTCTCGCCCTGATCTGTTGAACATACATGAATAGTCTTAGCACGCATACGAGTTGGATGCCAGTACTCACCGCTGAAGGGAACCATTCCGACGGAAATAATACTTGTGAGTCGAAAAATGCGACGATTACGACATGTAGAACAAAATATAAGGCAAAAAACTTGTCCCAAAACTTTTCGGAACACATTCTGCAGCTGTGGAGCGAGTTCAATAATAATCAGAATTTTTTAAGTAATATAAATACAAGTCGTCTACAATCAGAATGAGTGATAGCTGCGTCGAATGCTGGTCTATCTGTGTGTTTCTGTGGTTTAACTACCAGCTTGGTGTGGCGACGTTGCATGAACACGTGACAACCGACGTCACGTTAATAAAAGTTGCTACAGAGGATGGCGGTCGTCCTCTCTTTGTTGAGGATTACCCTTATTATGCGGTCTTCCGAAGTAAAATGAAGAAGTGAACAAAGACATAGTAAAAGGGAATAGAATATTGGCTAATCTAAAATTCTCGTCATCTTATTTCTCGTTCAACGTTGCAACGTCATGATAGTGACGATGTTTATCAGTGCATTAGTGGAACTATTCATTCGATGCGCTTTGCCGGTATACTGCAAATGCAGTTGTGGTTACGTCGATAAGGGGACGAGATAAGAGGTCTAACGAATATGGATTTTAAACTGCAGCATTTATCTGTCTTCTTTTACAAAATGATAAGTCTACTTTTTACAAAATAAACGAAAGATAAAAAACAAACAATAAATTTAAATTCACATTAAGTAAGTTAGATAAATACGCTTCAAAAGCTGGATGTAAACTGAGATACAGTTTCAGTTGGTAATCTTAAAATATGCATTTTCATGATTGGGGAAATGTAATAGGCCTATTTGAATTAAGTTATTTGTTTATCTGCGTCAGAATGATCAATAAATTGCTGATCTATCTTGATAGAATTACTTAATTTGAAATTTCAATTTATCCTTCGGTTTCCATCGTGACAAGAAAAGTAGTCGAAGAGAGAAAAGCGGGAATTATACAGGAATTATAGGTAGGTAATTATGTAACTGTGTAGTAGAAATATAATTGGACTGTATTACATCAAATGAGCTAAAATCAAACGTAGATGAAAAATTGAGGCCATACTAAGTTTTTTAAGTTTTTGGACGCCTCTGTGACATTTCATTTGCTCACCATGATTGCAGTAGGGTCTAAAGGCTTCATTTACATCATTTAATCAAGTGACTACACGCAAGCATTTTTCTATCTCTGGTATTCTTGCATCATATATATGGAATAGTATTTTATGAATTGGCACCATTCCAACAGAAATGATCCAATACGTATAAAAAGCCTTGCATCATTACTTTCCTTTTTTATATGATCAAATTGATAAGTGACAAACGGCATTGTAAAAGGAGTTCAAAGTTTCGTACGATAATCAGTTTAAACAATATAATTTACTCTGCACACAAGACACTGTATACATGTAACTTCAAAATCTTCTTACATTCCCTGAAGAATTCTTGAGAGCTCAATTATGTTGACGTGCATTCTACCATATTCCTTGCCTTTCGTTCTTCTAACCAATGATTTATGGCAAAAATACTAATTGTGATGCTAGCACCGAATGGAATGCTGAATGTTATACATAATAATGTAAGCACGGCTGAGGTGGAACTTTTGTTGCTTAATCATAAAGTAATCTTTGTGGGATTCTAAGAGGCATTTTTCCTGCAGCAAGCATTATTCTCTTTGATCAAGAAAGATAAGGCCGAATTAATTAAGAAAAAGAGGCACCCTACTAAAAGAGTAGGCCTACTGAAGTATGCAAATAGTAGCTCATTGTAAATGTCAATAACTGACATTCAACTTTCGCCTGAAGCCATGATATCCTAAGTTCAAATCATATGAGATTAACCAGTAAAACAAGTGAACAAATTTTTATTTCATGTTCTTTTTATGTTTGTAGAAACTTCCTTCTTAGGTTTGACATATCTGCTCACGAGAACGGGACAATATCATTTTTCATTAATTGTTGTTTATTAACGATGTGGGGCACAGTGATCCAGGCACAGATGGGACACCTTGAGCCTGGTTCATAGTGCCCCACTTCGATACTCATATTGTCTTTTATCAAGTGAGCGAAGTGATTTATAGGTTTTGACAGTGTTGTACGCGTCAATGAAAAAATGACGGCTTCAGCGTCAGCGTCAATTTCCAAATTATTTACACCATCAACCAATCCTGAAAGTGACGGCGTCAATTCATAGCGTCAATTTTACATCATGCTTCATCATCTGTTTTGAAGCTCAAACGGTAAAGACTTTGTCGCTGCGAATGCTTTTACAGTAGGTCTGAAGATCTCTCCTTTCGGCACTCCGCACGGACAGCAAAACAATGTCGACAGATCCAAAAGCGAATAAGGAATAAAAGTGAAGTCGAGTTTGTCATCAATATGTAAAAATATGTCGGGAACATTCGCCGATAAGCCTGTAGGCGAAATATCAATACAGACAGAGCCGATGCGAATTGTCATATTAAATAATTTTGATTTTATTATTGCCACCAGCAGTTCGCTACCTGAAAGTGATGACTCACAGATTTCTCGAAGAAATATCTCATAAGGTAGACATACCTAAACCTTTGCTTTGAAGCGTACCCATTATTGAGAATATCGAGATTAGACCTTCCCAACTCCAATATATAGCACTTTTCCAAATAATAAATATCACTTTTTCTACATTGCCAGATGCGACATTTATTTTGTATTCGAGAAAAATAATCTCTATGCATTATTATCGCTAAGTGTCGCTAAGTATTTATTATTGTATAGTCGTCCCTGCTCATAGTGTCATCTCCCCTACGTCATAAGCACGCGCACACTAACGATCAAATATAATATCATCAATCCATCCTGTATAGATGCCGAATCAAACAGTGTCCCCTTCTCGCGTCAGCATGCAGTATACAGAAAACTTTCAAACTGTACTTTTAAGTCTACAGAAAACTTGAGCGACCAAATCCTAGCAATGACAAATCTACCTACTGTAAGTAAGGAAGTAAGTAAGGAAGTGTATATTTTCAAGAAATGGAAATCACAAAAATTCAAATAAATCTTTACAATGCATACATGCATAACATTCATGCAAAGTACGTGGTTAGATCGGTCGTGATAGGCTTTGATTAAGAAAGTCACAAGTCCACGGGAAAAACGAATGTAAACGACGAGATGTTCTGCAGAAAGGTTGGCGAAAAAGTCCCGAATATGACATTCTCTGAGGTACAAGTTCGTGTAGGGGATGCATAGTATTGTATGAACACATGTAAAAGAAACGAACAGCGCGCTGAATTCTTACAGATTGAAGTGGTGGAAAATTTTGACACTCACAACGCTTACCACATATAATCCTATGTACACGTTTCTGGAAGTTCTCCAGCTTAACTTCAATTCCTTTCGGCAAACGACAAAGCACGGGTGAAGAATACAGGAGAATAGGCAAAATGATAGATTTATACACATCAACTAACTGCTTTACAGAAAACATAGGTCGCAAAGAGCGAATAACATAAAGTCTCTGAGAACCAATTTTCAGTTTGGCTGAAAAATGGGTTTCCCAAGACAGCGATGAGCTCCAAAGAACACCCAGGATTTTGACAGAATCACAGATTTCCATACCTGGATAGGAATCTGAATGAGTATCTTCGCTGCGATTGCCTCGAAAAAACATTTGTTTTGATTTGCTCAAGTTCAATTGCATGTTGTTTTCACTAATCAATCGTTCTATTTCAGGTAAGGCAGAAGTGGGGGCCTGAAATTTTGACATTGGTTCCACTATAGTAATGTCATCGGCATGTATTCTAAAATTGATGCTGACGCTGTTTTTCAGAGGCAAACTGACGCCGTCATCGTCAATTTCTTAAATTGATGGAGTCATTGAAGGCGTCAACAAGCCGTTGACATATTTTAAAAATCAGTCTACAACGCTTTCAGATATGGATTATTCAGAAATATTCACCAAAGGACTTAGAAGAGTCCCCCGATTCAACTGCGTTGAATATCAAGAAGTAGGCAACTTTATAAATTAAATAATGCCAAGTTTTCCCACATATTTTTCTAGTAGGCTATTCATAAGTAGGTCAGCTACTAGAAAAATCTGTGGCAAAACTTCATATAGGCGTGTAGGCATCATCAAGGAATTCAGCTTGGAGCTTGACTGCTTATAAAGCTTCCCGACATTCATGCAAGGCCTTAATTGATATAAGCTTAAGTCACTATGGGTTTGAATGGGCATGGGTTTGAATGCATCGAATCCTCCCCTGCTGGTCAGACAAATTGAATTCTTAATATTCATTGTTTTCGTTTTTGATTTCGCACCTTTTTTCCGCGCCTATAAGCTAGTTGTTGATCATAATGATAAATGCAATATTGTATATATCAATACATTTAGCATTAATGCTCATATACAAGGTTCCTCCATCATGAATAATGCGATTAACCTGAGACATCTGATGGTCTATGAAAACTTATTTTTCAGAAATTAGGCTTAGCATAGATTTCAGAGTACCGCAAAACCTTTATTTGAATGCCACCTCCAATAGAACGTCAATGGGGGAAGGCTTGAAAAAATAGAGCGCCATCACCAAAGATCGGCAATGATAAAATGATATCACTTTATTCTGAGGAAAAATCATTTCATATCATTTTATTTTTGAAAAATGATAATTGGTGATATCAAAAATTTTTGTTCCATTATTATATTTTCTAATCATGGATTCTTCGCATTTTGTATTGAAGCAAATTTAGTCTCTTTCGCTTGTTGTCCTTCCCCACTGGTTGATTCATATAGCGAAAAGCAACAGGCTGCATCTGTCAGTCTGTCTATCACACAGACTGTCAAAAAATGCTAGTATAAAAACGCCGGTTTGAATTTGTTTTTTCTGACTTGTCTAGTTTCTATAAAATGAGTATAATATAAGCTTATGAATAAATTACTATTAACATGCAAACGAGACTTTGAAATTTGGAAAAAAGAGTACGGTCAAAACTCGACATTTCGCACTTGGATAATTAAGATTCTGGTTAATTAAGACCGCTGTTTTCTGGGATTAGCTCTACATGTACAGGGTAAATCCAATTTAATCCACAACATTTGACGAAAATGTGTCTTTGATTTGTAAAATCCATATTTCTGAACCGATTTCAATAGTTTTTTTTTTAATCGAACCGTAAAGATCTCATCTATTATGGCATGGTTTTTAAAAAGTCACAAAGCCAAGACCTTCTTCACAAGTTGCCGTTTTTTGCCGAAAAAAGACCAAAAAAGCATGTCCAAAGTTGCAGTACTCTCAGTTCAACACGGATTTTCGATTAGATACATTCAAATACACCCACTAATATTTATATCATCTGAAAGAAGAAGATCAGCTCTTTAAGACAGTCTAATTTTAAATGTTATAATCAATATTAATCATTGAATTTTCACTGGGTTTCCATTGTCCAATGAAAAAAATGTCCTCTGACCGAGACGTTTTCTGTCCTCTGACCGAGGTACCTTTTCTCGAAGAATATTGATTCTTCCGTTAAACGTTTTGCACCAAACGAATCCTCTAGTGTGCTAGTTTATAAATCCGTAAAGAAAATTCAGTTTGATGCCGTTACAAGTGTGCAATATTGATTTAAAAATATTTTTATCCGTTTTTTCGACCAGAGAATTTAACTATTCCCAAAAATTTCATATGGATGCTGAAACCAGAAATTTTGTCAGGAATCGATGAAATTTCACAGCATAGGAGGGATCCATGCTCTTAGCATCTATGCAAAAGAAATTTTTCATTTATATCAATTGACCCTCTCAAAATCTCCAAAAACCACGAAAATGTCCTCTGACCGAGACCCTAAAAAATCTCGGTCAGAGGACAACGTTGAAATTGAAGATCTCGGTCAGAGTACAAGGGTCTCGGTCTAAAGACATGATAATGTATGCAATTACATTTAGATCACTTCGTTTTACGCGTTCAAGTATTCGTCCAAAGTTCCCGCAGTCTCATGAACCCAAATGCACAAACCGAAGAGTTTCCTGTTCGACATCAATTTGTCCTCTGACCGATACCTTAAAAATCTCGGTCAGAGGACAAGGTGGGTCACGGTCAACGGACATTATATGCAATACATTACATTTTGGTCACTTCGCTTTACGCATGCAAGCATTCATCCTAAGTTCCCAGTTTCATCAGCAACCCAAATGCAGAAGCCGAAGAGTTTCCTATTCGACATCTATCTGACCGAGATCAATTTGTCCTCTGACCGAGATGTAGAAAAAATGGCTTTTTAAAAGTGCTAGATTTCTATGGAAAGTTTTTATTTGGTGTGGTCGCCGCTAAGATTTTCGTGTTCAGCGTAAAAAAATGAGTATATATGCAAATTTTCACGGAAATCTGAGACCCAAAGTTGAAAAGACAGAAATGTTGTGGAATAAATTGGATTTACCCTACAGTGTATGTCTCATAATACTGGTTACTTCAGACTTCCAGTAGACCCATGATTGAACATTGAACTCATTAATAACTGTCTTGATGTTTTTGAAGTCTTGACTGCAATCTAAATATTTTTAGCCTTTTTTAAAAAATCAAAACCTGCGATGTCTAATGGCCTTCAATTCCAAATATATCGATACTGCATGCAATCTAATTTTAGCGTCATTTCTAAGAGCAGTAAAAGTAGCATGGTGGCAGTGTAAATCGAAAAATTCGTATGACTAGATCTATTTATGGTTCAGGCCTGCGCATATTTCACTAAAATTGGCATATTTTAATTAAAAAAGAAGAAAATGATATCATTTTATAAACTTTGTAAAATGATATCATTTTAGATCATTTTAAAAATAAAATGTTATCATTGCCGATCATAGGCCAGCACCCTCTATTTGAACGCTACCTCTAATAGAACGATATACTTTGGTGAATTCTTCTATTTTGGCAATAGTTGCGGCTAAAATCGCCTTTCTAGGTGTAGGAGGGGAAGAATGGATTGTCGAATTGCACGTTTTTTTTTTTATAAGCTGGGAAGTCCCATTCTATGGACTTGCGCATGCGACCACCATCAATGGAAGTTTATTTAAAGTGGATAGTCGATACTTGGGATCAGCTGACGAAGGATCTAATTATCAAGTCGTTCAAGGGATACGGACTGATCAACGCTCTTGACGGCTCTGAGGACTGCAGGGTCCACTGTTTCAGGTCAGACGGCCCGATTCATAGTGGACAGGAAACTGACTCTCTAGCAAGCGCGGGCCAATACCGACATTACCAGTAAACGTAAACTTATTCAGCAACTCGACGTTTGATGAAAATGACGACGGCTACAACAGCAACGTGTCACTTGATTTTCAACTGTGAATTTGTGATTACTTAACAGCACACCGTGCATTCGTGCCTTTTGCTAATTATGCAGACCTACATGTGTTTTCTGCTAGAAAAATGCTCCCATCTAGCCCAAGCTTTTTTATATTCGGAAAAGTCATGCATCATTTCATGCTATTTGACACTAATGGATGCTCAATGTTGCAGCCATACCGATGAAGAACAAGCATGAAGCATTGAATTTAAAATTGACTTCATCAATCGGTCAATTGGTGCAAGAGAGCACTAGGTGACATTCCACGTTCAGTTACGTGCCTACCGCATATGTCACCAACTCAAATAGAAGAAAATTTAATTTCCGGAACCAATTTTTTATATCTGCTAAATTTCAGTCATCTACCAGCAATGTCACACAGACGGCAAGAACGGTCATCAAACGAAAAAAAAATACGGCCCTTAAGCACTTGCATTTTTGGAAAGTATGCATGACACAGATATCATGTATGTCAGTTACCAAAATCATCTACGAGCTATTGCCAAATTATGGCGCCATCTTTCAAAATGTCCGCCATGATTATAAAAATGGGCTATCTCGAAAATGAATTATCTTATTAAGGCCCAATACTGTATTGCGAACAGATATAAAGTCGACCATTTTCTTTCTTTTGAGAATAGTTTTGTGCCAGTAAGTTCAATAAGTCAAATAATGACCTCATAATTCAATATGGCCGCCATAATTACGAGAATCTTCTGTGACCCGAAAACAAATGATTTCAAGGCCTTATAATGTATTACGAACATATAAAGTCGACCATTTTCGTTCATTTGAGACTAGTGATATGCCGATAAGTTACACATAGCTGTGTCAAATAATGACGTTAGGCCTAATTTGAAATGGCCGCCATACGAAAATCTGCTGTAACCCAAAAACAAATAAATTTAATAAGGCCTAAGTACTGTCAACATATTCAGCCATGTGGCACAATTTTGTCGATTCCACCGATCAACTTTGGGAAAATATAATGAATAAGCGAGCGAGTCTGTCCATCTTTTGCTGCGTTATGGGAGGGAGACGCGTGCGGTGATAAAGTTCCAATCATGGAACAAATTTGCTGGATACGTTTTTTCGCTACAATGATTGATCGACATTTGTGATATAGGCCTATACCACCCACTTTATTTGTCACTGTCTAGAGATATTTTTTGAAAATTGCGCGCTCTCAAATGTATATGCGCTATCTATAAAGTTCATATTAGGACAGAGATCTGTAGGATTTTCTATCTAAAATTTCTTTCTGTCTTAGATTTATTGATGTGAGATGCCTTAGACATGTTAGAAGAAATAGAGACAAATATCCCTGTGGGAACGCATCTTGCTAATATCAACAGATTATCTGGCGAGGTAGCGATTTTGTGGATAACTTTTTTAAAGGTTCATTTTCGTGTAAAAGCTATCTCCGCATGTGAAAATGGTCATCATTTATCCAAAAACATGTGTAAAATTAAAAAAAGACAGGTGGCGAAAAAGTTGCTATAATTAGTTGGTAGATATTTGTTTACTACTGCGAGCTGATTTTTCGCCAACCGGCGAAATCGTGGATATTGTACCCGTGTGGCAAGATTACGCTACCTTTACGTAGTGTTTTGGTAAATATTGGTAAATGAAAAAGCAAACACAGTTTAGCCTAAATTCATTTTGAATTACATTTATGGGTGCACCCGAAGTACGTTTCCTTCAAGAAATTTCAAATAATACAGCATTAAAGAAAGTAAATATTGGTTATTATTGGTAACGGAATATATGCTTTAAATTTTACCAAAATTCACGTTAACTTACGCAAAATATCATCATAGATTTATATGTCTTGATTATTACTTCTTATTTCGTAAAAGTTTCGTTAATGCACTGACATAAAATATCTCGATATTCTTTAACCTAATTTCGGATAATACTGAACCTGTTCAGTCTTAAAAGAAGTTTAATACTGTTCAGTCTTAAAAGAAGGAAAATCTGTTGAGCTCAAAAATATGTAAGTTTATCAAATGGAAGTGGCTATTACCAAGAAAAACAATAAACCCCCAACTTGCCATTACCAAGACATTATTTTGTCAATAAACCCTCAACTTGCTATTACCAAGACATGATTTATAAGGCACAAAACATGAATTGTTTCTACAAACAGTGCAACAGAATTTATTTAAATATTTATCTCAATTAGATTCTTATACTTTTTATATGCTAAATGAAAATTTGTATTATATGTGTAGAACTGTCACAAAAACTTTTAAACTACAATATAGACATTTTAAAAAAATTCTAAAAATTCTGAAAAGTCATAGGTCCCTACTTTATTCTATGGTATTATTAAGGATTGAAAGAAATATCAGGGATAACAACTATGGATTAAACCACTCATTGTATTTGAATAATTTCAGTTATGCTTTTTATAGCAAAAAATTCCATATGTTGCGTTTTATGAATCATGTCTTGGTAATAGCAAATTGGAGGTATATTGACGACGATGTCTTGGTAATAGCAAGTTGGGGGTTTATTGAAAAGACATCGTCTTGGTAATAACCACTTCCTTATCAAATTCGGTCCATTGGTTCTCTAAAAGTTACAAACATACTCTCTTGCCAAGTTTGGCAGACAGTGTCACTAAATTATGAAATCAAACCGAATTCATAATGTTACCATACTTATTATTGGACAATCATGTTCGCACAATAAAATCCTGCATCTTCCATCAAATACTTGCTATAATTATGCTATAATTGCTATAATTTGCTATAATATTTGCTATATTTATGGATAGTGGCTATTGTTATTTGTTGCCACGCATTGGTAACAATAAGACAGCCGTAGGCTATTGTTACCACTGAGAAAATATCAAAGCATACACTAACACAACGAAATTCTTTTTGAGTTGCTGATTCTACATACATAATTAATGCAGCACATATCCAACTAGCTATCAACGTGAAATTCACAATTTTGGTGGAATCTCATCGTATTTTTTTATTTTTATCTTTTTAAAAAATATGATTATATCTATTTATTAACAAATATCTCATGTAGCCAACATAAAATATTTCGCATACTTCTACAGATATCAGTGCTAAGCAAAGGAGAATTGAGCTTGTTTTTCTCAGTGGTGTCTCTCATTTCACATCAAACGAACTCGATTTGTTCGGAGGAGATAATAAGAAAATCATATTTTTTTAAAACGAAATTTCACCAAAAATAGTGGATTTCACGTTGATGGTTATTTGGATATGTACTGCATGAATTATGCATAAAGAATCAGCAACTCAATAAGAAATTCGCTGCGGTTGTGTATATTTTGATATTTTCCCAGTGGTAACAATAGCCTACAACTGTCTTATTGTTACCAATGCATGGTAACAATAGCCACTACCATATTTATGTCATGTCTTCAAAAGAAGTAAAACCTACCGACAAGGCTGATAACGTATGATGCTCAAAGTCTCTGTTAAATTCTAATTATTGTTGGTGCAGTTCGATAATAGAAATTGACAGAGACAAGTAGATTTGATAGCGATGCAGGTTACGTTATTTATGCCGTCAACATGACAACGAAGTATTTGAAATATGTTAGATTTTAAACAACTCTTCTTTGAAAATATTTTATGATAAGACAAAATTGGATTTTGGGTAAGTCCAGTGGATACTTCTTTCGGACAAGTCTAACAATACTAGAAATATAATACACAGCTTATAAATTCATCAGGCTAACTACAAGTCAAATATATTTCTTTCAACTGAGGAAACACAAATATAATGTAAGTCACATGACATTTTGCACGTCAACTGCGTCCGCTATAAACCGAAGAGATAAAAAAGATGTCAGTTAAAGCAAAATTGCGATTTGCTATGTTAAACTCTCTGCATTTAATAAAGTCTCTGCCCACTGGGAAAAAAAGTGCTCGAATAGCTGGAGAATAAGAAGCCCCTTGCGATCTGATGACGAAAAAATGTTTTTTTTCATTTTTTGGCTAATAATTATGGGAAAATCACTCACAATACACGAGATGTTACTGGGATCGTTATAATGGAAAGTTAAGTGTGTTTTTATCAATGATGGGCGATAGATCTCCACCGAATCGGTAGCGAAAGTAGAGCTAACTTTCGCCGATATTCACAAAGTGAAGTTTCTCTCGCGAATAGTGGGCGAAAGTAGAATCACATAATTTTTCGACAGCAATCGGTCTAAATCAATTAAAAACTCCAATAATCCCCACACATCAAATTTTTAATTAATACACGGATCAGCGATCACGGAAAATAACGTGTGGAACACGGTAACTCGCCAAATCACGCGTGCGTTATCCGTGGAAATTTTGATTGGCGTGTTATGTTGCAAAACACGAGAGCTTCACGCGTGTAAGTTATCGAAAATATATTTTTACTGTTTCACGCGTGATAATCGCATAATTCCATACTCCGTGGCATCGAAAAGTGAAATTAACGAAATAAACAGGAATGTGCCGATGAGGTCATACATCTCAGAAAAATCGACTATTGACTTTAAGATATTTCTTTTTATCAGGTGTTAATCAGCTGTCCATTCAATCATCGCGCAGAAGTTCAACTGTCGCAATTACTAATTAAATCGCAATTTCATGGTTACATGTGAAACAAAGTGGAATTCCATGAGACGACGCTATTTAATCCTGTGTAACAATATAGTTGTGTTATTGAATCTTTTTTCTTGTATGGCTAGTCTAAAACCGTTTTAGTCGATACTATCCAGTTTACGGACTGTCACGTAGGTGTGGGATAATACTGCCAAACAAAAATTTATTCATTGCCACAGAATATATTAACAATTTAATTAGTCTGATTTTGTTGTGTACGATGGAAATAAATAACTGATGAATAAATTCAATAACAAACTAAGTCAATAGCAGGCCAGGTTTATTTCCACGCCCAGTTACGTGGAAACATCCTTTCACATTTAGTCGGATTATTTACCGGCCTAATGCTAGGTGAAATATTTTGTTGTAAACAGATTGGTGGCTTTTCGATAACATTGTCGATAACATTTTCGATTCATTAATTATAATTAGCTAATTGAAAAAATCATACATAAATGCATCCTATTGGCGCGTGGAAGTAATTTTTCACAAGAGCTTCGTATATACATACGTATTTCGAAGTCTAAATAGCTGTGCCGAAGTTTTTGTTAATGAAATTCAATGTTGTCAAAAGCCCCGAATTTGTTTACAACAAAATATTTTATCTAGCAGTAGGCGTGTACGTATACCTGGCCAAATTGTTAAGGGAAAAATTGAGTCTGAGGCAATTATGGCAATAACTTACGAAATGGAACTTGTTGAAGACGATCATTGTCGCTGCTAGATGCATGGTGAATCTCTTACAGCACAAAACTGCTCACCAGAATTTAGCATAGACCAGTACATTCTGCTCCCTCTAGTTCCAAAAACCTGTTGATATCGTTTCTATGACATCAGCTGTTTTTTTAAAAAACGCATTATTTAAACAATCGCCATAGAAAAGGATGATTATCAATTAATTTCATATCAGCATACATCAGTGTGTTAATCAGAAAAAACGATGCATCCATGTGTTATTATATTGTAAGGTAGGGGTCTTTAAGTGAACTTATTTTATTGACTTTTACTGCACTACTTTTTAATTGCCTGTACTTTTCGCGGGAATTGTTTTTACTACCTGCTAGCAATGTTCAGGTGAGCAGAGTTTTCTTGTTGTGATCTTGGTCGGGATTGCTTGTTCTAGCAATTCCGGTCAACATGGCAGAATGCAGTGATGAATTTATTGATGATGATGATATCTCTATTCTAGCGGAGGAGATTGTTTCCCGTGCACAACAGCTGCTAATTAAACCGGAGCCACGAGACTCTGAGGCCGCTGTTTCTTCACCCCGACGACAGCCGGGAGAATTACCCCGAACCAAATCGGGAGACTCGCCTCGACGGAAGCCGACCGTTAAGGAGATCGACCCACCGGCAAGCCCGTGGAGACACCCGCCTAGTATAGGCACCGCTTCACCTCGGCGACTGCGTGTACGCTGGGAGGACCAGGCGGACGACAACTCGCCCGGATCGACGCCCCCGTTAATGGTAAGTGCTATAAAGACTACAGTAGCTCCTAGCGTAGAACCACAAGCAAGTTACAATATGAACGAAAGTGAATTATCTTGAATCATATCATACTGGCGAGTCACAAGTAACATCTGTTATGTGAAGTGGAACATCTGCAGCGGAAGAAAACTCTGTTTTAATTGAGGTATTGGCTTTTGAATTGACAAATATTAAACAATTTCATACATACTACAGATGAAAAATAATCCCAGTTTCTATCAAGAACATTTGATCTGATGCATTGATTATACTTCATAGCAAGATTCCTTAATTGGCGATGAATCTACATTAGCTGACTATTTTCACTGCTTGTAACTTGTGTGATTTAAAGTAATGTGTTATAGGCCAGAATGTGTGCAAAAGTCATCATTCTATTGATCACGAATGTATCGATATCTGGCAACACATGCCATACTGAAAATGACAAAAAAATTTGTTCAATTGATCAGTCGACAACATATACACATCGGACCAAAGATGCATCGGACCATAGTTGTGATATCGTGGTTGTGATCATTGTGTTAAATATTTCTAAAATGTTAAATTTTCAATCAATTATTTATGTGATTGACGCACTGAGGTGTTCAGACACATGTAAATAGGTAAATGCAATATTTAACATAAAGTTATCATTTCTCAGTATGCTTTGCGGTCTAAAGGTTGAACTTTGAAAAATGGGACATTCTAAAAGATCTGTTGGACACTTCATTGATTATGTGAATCTTGTGATATTGCAATTATGCTTATCACAAGCTGTGTTACGAAATGGAGTTCACAATGGATTTTCTAAACAGATTTGAACATTTCTTTTGTTTTAATCGTCATGAAATTTAATCCATTGTTCCTTTATCATATACGTGCCTGAAAGTATCGAGTTTGAATGTTCTTAAATCCTTGCGCGTATCGGGAATCGTATTTGTGGTGTTTATCATCTAAGAAAATCTTAACTCACCAACTACGTGTATATCAGCCTGTGTTAATTTGATGCATGGTTTTTGGAATTATTACAGCTTATATTTAGATATTACAGTATCTCCCTAAAGGAATTGTTTTGTAGATGGCGAATTGATTCAGTTTCAAAATGAGTGCCTATGGTTTTATTGCAGAAATCTTCAAACATTTTCTATATTAGAAAAAGGAGACTTACTTAACGTGATCAGGCGGTTGTAAGTATTAGTGACGAGACGATCCTACATTAATAAGAGACTTGAGATCTCATGTTTTTTCACAAATATTCAGTGTAGTGGAGGGGGTACGTGGCAGTACAGCGTACACCCAATGAAATGTTTTGAGTTTGCCGTACCCCCACCACGAAGATGTGACCGTATATATGAGTCGTATAGAAGAAAAATGTCATGAAACGCTCCGTAATTTTACCGTTGTCCCACCATTGATTGATTTTGCGACTACAACACTGCAAATATTCATGAACATTATTTGTATGAGCAATGCATCTTCTAAGGGTTTAAAAATGATTACATGGGTTCTATAGGATACTATTTGAGATAGTTTAGGATCTATTTCAAAACACTGGAATTTCATTTTGTGCCAATACCCTATCATATTACTAAATCCATAAGGTTCTGACAACTTCGATGACAGCAATAAAATGTTCCAGATTGTCAGCATGTTGCTGTCAGTATAGCAAAAGTCTAATAAAAGTAATTTAAAAAGTTTGAAGGACCGTCACTACAAGTAGATAATCATTTTTATATAAGATGTTGAGGAGAGTGTTCTACAGTAATCTTGATTTTCTTGGTAATAACCTAGATATGTTGACATAAATATGCTATAGGTCTAGGTACGGTAATTAATTAAGTATTCGTACGTAACCATCCTAGGCATAACCTCCGATGCTTGTCTATTGTAAGCTGTGGAGTAAAACAATTTTGAACGGTACGGTACAGGCCTACTTGGTGATATTGTGGTTAAGATCTCCGATATTCAAGTAAACCTACAATTTTCCTATTTTTTGGTAATAAGCGTAAGTACATTAATTAGATAATTACTTCTAAACGGAATAAAGGATTACAAATCTACTTGAATAATTAAATAAGATGCAGAACACATTTCGTATGTGAGTGTATACTCTATCCATTAATTTATTATGAGACACTGAAAAAATACCTACATCCTGATATTATTACCTCAGTTTTACCCCTCCTATTTTCTTGCATCTATTTCTTCTCCTAGGTATTTTCTTTCCTCAGCTCTACCCTTCATATTTTCTTACATCAATTACCCTTCCAATTTTCAACGAATTCACTGGATCTCTCCCTTCAATCACTCTAATTTGAGGACTTATGCTCCAATTGTCCTCATAATTTGCTTGTCACCTCATCATAATGTCTGTAACTATTATATAGGAACGGGAACAATTTGCCCCAAATAGTAATCCAAGTATTAAATTCTCACTATTGTCTTAGAGAAATGATGATCAAAATCGACGATTTTAACGAATTCCCAGGATCTCTCTCAACCACTCTAATGTGATGACCTCTTCTGCTCCAATTGTCCTCCTAATTGGCTTGTCACCTCATCATACTATCTGTAACTAAGATCGGGAACGATTTGGCCCAAATAGTAATCCAAGTATTAAATTCTCACTATTGTCTTAGAGAAATGATGGTCAAAATCGACGATTTTAACGAATTCCCAGGATCTCTCCCTTCAACCACTCTAATGTGATGACTTCTTTTGCTCCAATTGTCCTCCTAATTGGCTTGTCACCTCATCATTGTGTCTGTAACTAAGATCGGGAATGGTTTGGCCCAAATAGTAATCCAAGTATTAAATTCTCACTATTGTCTTAGAGAAATGATGGTCAAAATCGACGATTTTAACGAATTCCCAGGATCTCTCTCGTCAACCACTCTAATGTGATGACCTCTTTTGCTCCAATTGTCCTCCTAATTGGCTTGTCACCTCATCATTGTGTCTGTAACTAAGATCGGGAATGGTTTGGCCCAAATAGTAATCCAAGTATTAAATTCTCACTATTGTCTTAGAGAAATGATGGTCAAAATCGACGATTTTAACGAATTCCCAGGATCTCTCTCGTCAACCACTCTAATGTGATGACCTCTTTTGCTCCAATTGTCCTCCTAACTCGGTCATGTGCTTCGAAAAGACATTCCTGGTAGGCCAAGATCTGTTCGTTGTGAAGAAAACGAAAAGAGAGTTCTTCAACAACTTAATGACAACCAAATGATTCCCATGTCAACTCGCCGATTGTCTTCCGTTACCGAAATCAGTCGCTCAACTGTTCAGAGATTGCTCCATGAAGTGAAGGCCAAACCGTATATTCCACGGCTGATTCATGAACTTTTCAGAGGATGATTTTGATCGACGTCTTGAAACTTGCGATACACTCCGAAAAAATGATGGTCCTTACTTCGTGGACAATGTCATATGCACAGATGAGTCTAAATTTACTTTGAGTGGATACGTCAATCGCCACAGTTGTGTGCTTTGGTCGATTGATAACCCTCCTTTCACTGTTGATCATGCATTTAATTCCATAATTCCAAAGGAGTTATGGTTTGGGCTGGTTTATCTTCGCATGGAGTAGTCGGTCCAGTATTCTTCGATGAAAATGAAAACGTAAATGCGGCTGAATTATTTACGTCTCCTGAAAGATTACGTTTTCTCGCTGAACGACGGAAACAAATGGTTTGTGCAAGATGGTGCGCCTGCACATCATGCGCTAACAGTTCGCAATTCTTTAGACCAGTGGTTCTTAACCTTTTTGCTCGGATTCCTCTTTAACAGTTGAAAGTATGTTTAATTCCTCCCTCTAAACTAGTAGGCCACTATTCAAGTTAAAAAAAGAAGTCAAATATAGCAGTAACAAACATTTTCAAATGCAGACTTCAGGCAGCCTATCACGAAGAATCTAAGTAGGCCTACATGCAAATGGGAAGTGTTACTAGAAATCCATCAAAAAACTAATGACTGCATTGAGCCTGATACTTGCCGCACAATTCCTGAATTTGAGGTGTCAAATTCGTGAGTTTCAATCTCAAATCACTGCGCACGCTGATGCTGAGTCGATTTCTCTTCCTGGGTATCAAATCTGATACCGCCGAGACACCGAACTCGACCAGGTACGATGTTGGAAAAGGAAGTAGTAGCGTGTGGGCATTGGTTGATAATTTTGGGTGCTTTTCAACTGCATGGGGTGCCATACCATTTGACCTTAATTTATGAATGGAAATGTGACGCCTCGCTTCATTAGCTCTCTCTGACCAGAATACTATCTTCTAGTCTATCTTGTCGGTGCAACTGAGCAGGCCACAGACAAAAACGTCCAGGTGATGATCTATAGCCGCGTAGTTGAATTTTCCCTAATTAAAATAATTCGAATGGAACACTCGTACACAGAGATATATTGGTAGCTTCTAAATCTGTGGTCGCAATAGCTATTAAACAGTAGCTGCATAATTAACATCTTGAATATTGGGAAGCGATGAACGAATACTGACGATAACTCACACGTGAAGGTGAATCAACAAATCCTGTTCATCTCAAATACTCCTTCGAACCTCCTTCCTCCCCAAATCCTCCTTATGTACGTCATTCCTGCCCTGGCATGTTGAATTCCTCTCCAGGGAGCCACATGGCCCCCGGTTAAGAATCACTGCTTTAGACAGTCATTTTATTGACAGATGGATCGGAAGAGGGGGTCCGATTGATTGGAGTCCTCGATCTCCTGAGCTCATGCCATGTGATTTTTTCTTATGGGGATACATGAAAGACAGGGTTTATTCGAAGTGTCCAAAAACCATTTCTCAACTGAAGAGCTTCATTTCTGAAGAATTTGCATCCATTTCGCAAAATCTGTGCAAAACAGTCTGCCGCAGTGTGCGTCATCGATTTATGGAGTGCATTGCCAACGGAGGGAAGCAAATCGAGTACCTCCGATAATGTAAAATCCCTATTAACAACTGTCCCATGCTAATAAATGTTTGATCTAATACACTTGTGAATTTTCAATTTGATAGATTATAGCGGGGCCTAATTCTAAATTAAAAATTTTATCAATTCAAGTCGGTCAGGGTTTCTGGGCCACTTGGTAGAACTGGTGTGACGTGATGGTACTAGGGCTTTGATAATTAATCTGCTTCATAAAATAAACCTAATTTATTCTTTTCATATTTCAGAATGAGTACAACGCGGGAGTGTATTAAGGATCTGAATCGGTTTATTATTCATTACCCTATTGCAACTTCACCAAACATTTCTCATGAAGATTCATGTAATAATGTAAATCAACATGAAGAGTTAAATAGTGAATTTGATTTACTGAACGATTTCGATGATATGCCGGATCTCATGTACCTTGAAGATGATAGAAGATTGGGTGATACTGAACTTTCTGATTCAGAATTTTATGAAGGGGAGGAATGCCTGGATTTGGACTGTGATCCTGTTATTGAGAATAGCTCATCTACCGAAAGCTATACGAGCACATTAGTGTCTGATTTATATCTTTTTGTTTCTCTTTTTGCCATAAGTCGAAGAGCTGTGGAATTTCTACTGCCTATTCTAAAAAAACATGGTTTAGATGTACCATGTTCATGGAATGGTTTGAAGTCAAAAGCAAAAATCAACAAGTCAGACAAATTGCAAGTAGTAAAAATTGACGATGATCGTCGGTTCTCTTACTTTGGTGTGGCTCAAAACTTCAGATATCTTATCGAACATCGATTTGTGTCTATGGAAACGGATGTTGATTTATATTTCAATATGGATGGGCTACCTTTATTCCGTTCATCGAATTCCTCAATTTGGCCAATTCTAATGACGGTCAGAATCAAACATTGTAGCTATGGATATCCTTTACCTGTCGGTTTGTTTTATGGATGTGGAAAACCTCCTGTTGTAACATACACAGATGCATTGGTTAAGGAATTGACTGAGTTATCACATTCACCTTATATGCATTCATCAGTTACTGTTTTCATAAAATCAGTTACATTTATATGTGATGCGCAATCTCGCATTCATTTTCAAGGAATTACATCTTACAGTGGTTATGGAGGCTGTGGGTATTGTACACACCCTGGTGAGCACATAGGGTTCATGTCTTATCCACCGAATGGTATATACAGCGAGCGTACTGATGAGAGAAGTGAGTCAGGAAGAGAGTCTAATCAGAAATTCATTTCTCCTTTGTTACAGATACCTACTGTTAAAGGACTCGTGTCATCTTTCCCGCCAGAATACATGCATTTGATACTTTTGGGAGTAGTGCGAAGAGTTTGTAAATATTTCTTCACAGATCAAACCATACGCTTACAGTGTCGCCTGAACCCTTCCCAAAAAGATATTAGCAATGAGATATCTACGTTGTCTAAATGTCTGCCTGGAATTTTTTCTCGGAGATTACGTGGTCCATCTGAGATTTCCAATTATAAATCTGTTGAATATCGCATATTTGTATTGTATTTCTCCCCCATTATTTTAAAAAGACATCTGCCGAGGAGATTTTACGATCATTTCCTACTTCTTAATTTTTCCATATACATCCTCTGCAGCTCGGAATCCACTGAGCTGGTTGATATTGCAGAAGCATGTTTGATGAAATTTCAACAAGAGGGTTTGGAATTGTATGGCCCAACGCTATTTTCTTATAATGTTCATGTCCTCTCTCATTTGACCAAGTTTGTTCGCATTTATGGGAAGTTGGATTCGTTTTCGGCCTTCCCATTCGAAAATTATCTACGGTTGATAAAGGGTCGTCTAAGTTGGTGTAACCTTGAACTTTAAAATACATACGGTATACCATAGTTTAAAACAAAAAAGACTGTAATAAAAAACTACAGGAAAAAAAGTCAAATAATTCACAAGAGCAATTACGTCTAGGGCCAAAACTTTACCATTTTTCAACCAATCTTAACGTACAATCTAAGATTGCCATTCTATTCCTCAGACACACCTACATGCCAGTGCTTTCAAAATTTCAAAAGTGCACCTACATCGGAAAGGTTGACCACTGACCACTACTAAGTAGAACTTTAAAGCCAGGGCCAAACTTTTTCATTTCTTAACCAAATTGATCGCGCAAGGTGTCATTCTACTCCTCACACACTCACCTACATGCCCCTGCTTTTAAAATTCTGACATTCGACCTACAGCCAGAATAACAAACACTTCAAAGTTGACCTCTGACCAGTGGCGGATCTAGAGGGAGGATGTCGGAATGCATCCCCCCCCCCACGGGATCATTGCATTTCAGTTTTCTTTTTTTTATAAAGCATGCACATGTAA
Organism: Prostheceraeus crozeri; assembly: GCA_907163375.1. NCBI lineage: Eukaryota > Metazoa > Platyhelminthes > Polycladida > Euryleptidae > Prostheceraeus > Prostheceraeus crozeri. The sequence goes on along the minus strand of CAJQUW010000689.1, from coordinate 49,156 downwards.
TTGTGGGATAGTCTGAGATTGTGGAAATGTCTGAAAAGTCTGTAGATTATTGATGTTGTAATCTGTAATTCATTTTATCTTGCAAGTGAGTGAGGAAATGACATGTGTGATGGGTGAAATGATGAAAGACCCTTGAAATTGTCAGCGCGATTATGATGCAACCACTATGACTTCTGTGTATAGGCCCTACTTTTAATTTTTTAACCACACGTCTGTCGTGACAGCCGAAATACTGGTTACTGGTATGATTAAAAGTAAGAATTTCTTAAGGTTTGATTTGTTTCATATCTACACTGTTACTAGTGCTGCTTAAACGGAAATATAACTTCCTTAATATATGAAAAAGTGATCGAAATCGGTTGACGGTAAAATAGACTAACTACATTACTTTGCAGGATACGATATGGAATGTTCGTGGGATGCAAGCAGCTCAAATGGAAGTGATATTTCATTAGCTTCCAAAAAATTCCAGAAAAGTTGTTCCTGGAGAGACACTGACAGGTCAAGTTTGGTAGAACTAAGCTCAGAGTCTGATGTCCTAATAACGTATCCACCCAAAAAGCGGAAGTTGCGAATAAAACGGCGAAGCAAACGACAGAAAACTGATATGGATTATGAAAGTTCTGATGGTATTAGTATTGAAAATAATGAGATGGATACCAAGGAATATACCGAAACCAATGACATCAATGGTTCAATTGCTCTAACTACCAGTGGTCTACCATGTTGTAATAATCTATTGAATGTAGGAGTAAGAAAAAATGATTTTGATGTCATGCCAAAGAATGATCAATTAACTCAAACTTCTACCTTATCACCTTTAAATACGGAGGATAATTGGTCCTCTGAAGAGGAGTTTTCTAGCTCAGATAATGACAGCAACGACAACGAGGATATTAAAAGTATCAAAATTATGAAAGATTTGCGTGATTTTTGGAGAGAAACAAAGCAAACAAGATCAAGTATGGATGTATTATTGAAAAAGCTTCGACCCTATTTCCCAAAATTACCGCGTGTTTCACGCACGTTGATGCCTACAACGAAAGCAAATTCCTCTTTTCCGATAAAAAGTGTACCTCCGGGCTCCTACATACACTTCGGTATCGAACGAGGACTCGAAAGCATGTTATCAGAGTGTGAATATGTTCCTGAAAGTATAAGCATTGTTATGCATGTGGATGGCGTGGGCATCTTCAAGAGTGCCGTGAAAGGATTCTGGCCTATTCTTATTTCTCTTGTCGGAATCGAGTGCTCAACATTCATAGCAGGTGTATATTTCGGAGAATCAAAGCCAAGCTGCGTTGATACGTTTCTCAGAGATACTATTGATGAGCTTATAATATTATTAACGGATGGACTTTCAACTCGAAACGTTCTTGTACAATTTTCACATTGCGCATGCGATTCTATCGCAAGGGCGATGGTCAAGAATATCAAAGCACCAACAGGATTTTATGCTTGCGATCGATGCACACAAAAGGGCGAAACTGTGAATAACGGTCGTCGATTTTTAAATCATTCCGCGCCGCTAAGAACTAATGAAAGTTTTAGAATGAAAGAACAGGAAGAGCATCATCACGGTGATTCTCCGTTTTCTCGAATCCCTGACATCGACCTTGTGACATCTTTTCCAAATGATTACATGCATTCTGTCTGCGAAGGCATTGTACCGAAATTTCTAGATTTGTTAAGAGAACCAAGTGGACGATTTCGTTTGAGTAATCGCAACCTATCCCAAATGAACCTGGAAATTTCCCAATCACGACAATGTATTACGAAAGACTTCCAACGCAAACCTCGAAGCCTGAGTCATTTGTCGAAATGGAAAGCTTCGGAGTTGAGATTCTTCTGTTTATATTTCGGGCATGAAATAATCTCAAAATATAGTTCCATCATCGGATTACTTTTGAGGCGTCTCGGGGTCATTATGCGGATATTATGCCATCCACAATGGTGCAAGGAGATGAATGATTACTGTTCGGACTTGGTTCGTCATTTCCTCAACAGTTGTCGTGATCAGTTCGGTGAGAGTTTCATAACGCTAACAGTGCACTCCTTGATTCACCTAGTTGATGACTGCAACTCTAGGGACCGGCTGATACCTTCAGCTGTTTCCAATTTGAAAGCTATCTGAACTGTGTTGTAAGCTGTATATATTCTGCAAATAGACCTTTGGAGCAATTACGTACCCAAATTGTCCGTCATGGGCAGAACCTTGGTCGAAGGCCGATTCATTCTGAAGATTATGGCGTTTCAAATTGTAGAGTTTCATGTCCCTTGAATTCTAATTCTGTGAGCGGTTATCTCATTGGATTTAGATGGAGTGATTTTGAAAGTTTTTTTGCATCGGTAGATTTCAAAACATTTCAAATTAAAGTTTATGGGGCAAATCGGTACATATTATCCCACCAAGGAGAAGTTGTGAAGGTGAAATACATTGCAACCAAAGAAAACAACGTTTTCTTAATAGGACGGTTTTTGCGATTTACTGGAAGTGCCTATATAGACCCGTTGGATTCGACCATTCTAGATATTTACAAGGGTTCTCGCTTCAGTTTTCTCTACAAATCAATCAATACAAAGGACGTTAAATGTAAACTACTCAGATTTGATGATTGTTATTATCCATTGCTACATTCGTATAATTAGTCTCCTTTAATTCCAAAGAGTTGCCTACAGGGAAGGTGTTTCCCAACTTGCATAAAAATGCCGTACATGTATGGTACTTTTTACGAGTAATTAACAACACATGTACTCTTTTTCTAATATATATCATTTATAGTCAATACATATTTCTTCACTTTGTCATGTACTGTTACCGTCACTATCCAGACTAAAAAAGTCGTAGGGTGAGTTCAGAAATGAGTTGCTCGCAGGCATTTACTTAATCTTGACTTAATTCACGCTTGCCAAACTTCCAATCGAAAATTTAGCAACCTTAAAACGCCTGGAGACAGGCGTATCTCCATTTCTTACATATTATTTTCCCTAGTTTAAAATATTTTCAATGTTTAAAATATCACCAATCATTCAGAAAGGTAACCATTACGGTGTAAGCATATAGGGTATGGCCTACGGATCAATCAATCAGAGTTTATTCATCTGAGTGGCTTTAGAATTGACATACACACATGCGTCATAACACATCTTTCTGTATGTAGGCTTCTAACATTCTATTTATGAACCATTCAAGAATGTAACTTCTCTAACTTCTTGTTTCAGATGGTATATTTCCTGGTCAAATTCACAGAAGACGATAAGTTCGGCGTCGTGGATATGGAGGACATCATTTCAGAAGATGTCGAAATCGGTAAGTGAATAGAAATAAACTACATTCGCGCTGATAGATTTTAGCAGGGTATGATATTAATGGGTTATTTAAATTAATGGTCAGCGGTAGACATTAAATCGTACTTGTTATATAGGCAAGTATGTGTAAAAGCAACTACATTTAAATACACTGATATTCTTATACACTTGTATTACTTTATATTCATCAGAGTTCGCAAAAAACTAATTCCAATTAAAAAAACAATACCCCAAACCCATGTATTTTAAATTGGTGGTGTTTTAAAATACAGTCTGTAATAAATGCATTATTAGATTAGACACCCAATGATGATATTAGATAGGTTTCCTATGGTATAATATTCTGAACTAGTTAGTTCTGTTTTGGTGTAATCAGTATTGTTACTATAAACCTGACGATATAATGGCAATGAATATTAATCTATAGGCTTACATTTACCGAAATTTTTATTACTTCAGATAAAAACACTGTTAAATGAAGTCTGGTTGTATTCATGTTTTGCTATGTTTGAAGCCTAGTTATTGATATCATGTTTATGCTGTTTATTCGTGGCATGCGTTTTTCATCTAAGGCTATTCAATAAATTTTGGCGATCTATAAACCTATCCTTTAAGTAGACTGTAAGTAGCGACATGGATCAGCATATTTGAAGATTAACGAGTTTATTCGGGGATCATTCATTTTACTCGAATTCATTTCTTGATTGCAGGCTCCATTGTAACGATAGTCTACCGTGATACCGAGTATGAGGCAGAAATTTTGAATTCGTGTAAGTTTCTGATTCGGTATTTCTACATCTATTCAAAATATTGTTACATATACATATATCGTTCTTTATTTTGTACGGTTTCTACCAACCATTGTTTGTGGGGATCAATATGATAGCAAGCCATAAAAGACTGAGACTTATATGCAGACTTACGTGTATGTAAGACATGTACATTTCTATTTCTTTACAGCAAATGAAAAGCCAACTATGGTTGACGAAATGAAGGTTAGAATAAATGAGCGTGAAAGCCACAAGAGACTTAAATCCACAACGGCATACAGGACTACCATCGAAGGAAAAAGTCGTTATGGGCGCAACCGTGTGCTTAGCAAGAACAAATACGACATCAGTGAATCAAGCGATGTGTCCTTTGTAAGTTTATGGAAGAGTAACAATGTTGCTATGAATTTTTATGTATTTGGTACCGAAAATGTTTCAATACAGCTTGCGTATTGAACGATAGCTGCGAATAGAGCCTGTGATAATGTTGGGCTGACGATCCTCGTATTGTAAGTGCCAAGTGCCAACCCTACATGAAAGTTAGTGAAAGAACATTCGGAACATTCACTGCATGCATCTTATTCGTGTCGAAGAAAGCTTGCTACAGTTAAGTAACTACCAACATCGTTAAAATATGTACCGTATGAAGTACACAATAAAAGTTTCTGTTGCCCCGGGACATGAGAGTGTCCTTTACATGTAAATGATAGTGTCTTTTGTGTAAATAGATTTATTTGTCATTCGGCTATATTTGATTTATCGAAAACGTATTACAATTATATTTCATGACAAATATGCGTAACATATCATTATTTTTCGTTTATAGACCGACAACGATGAGGGACAGTCGCATTCTGTTTTGGAACTGAATAACGTACCGGTACCAACATCCATTACGACTGACTTACCACCGGCGCCTCCCAAGCCTTCCAGCTGTGCGGGGCTCAACAAAGGAGCTAGTAACCTTCCTCCGCCTGTACCCTCTTTGGAAGGAAATAGTGGCCGCTCTCCAAGAAACGGCAGTTCCATCAAACCTTCCTACTGCACTGGGCTGAGCAAAGCAACTAACCGTCCTACGCCTAGGCCTAATTTCGATGGAAGTGGCATTTGGTCTCAAAGAAACAGCAGTTCCCCCCAGCCTTTCAACTCTATCGCTGTTTCATGTGATGGAAACACTGAAAATGATAGTGTTTTCAAAAGCAATGTAATGGAATTCATGAAAGATCTGCGTGACCGACAGATACGAATAGAGCAAGAAATTGGTGAAGTTAACCAGAAGGTTTCGGCCGAGAGACTTAATTCTTCTGTCTTGCCATCTCATGTCATTCGGCAAGCTGAGACCGAAGAGGAACTGGAACAAATCATTCGTAATACAAGCTTACCTGACATTGTTGAGAACCTAGTACCGATAAAGGGCATCACGTTAACAGCAACTCTGTACAACATGCTCCTTAGACTGGCGGTACCGAATGTCTGGAAACAATTTAGCAGAGATGGGAAGAGAGGTATGAGGCCTGCCTCAGAGCTAGGTATTCAGAAAATCCTAGTTACCGTCATGGCCCATCAAATGAAGAAGGAGGAGGCTCATATAGAAGCTCGAGTTTCTAAGAAATTGATAGATGCGCTGAAACGTATGCCTGCTACGGCCAAAGCCATGAAGAACGAACATGCACAGAAGAGAAGGGATCACGAAGGCAACGAAAAGTAAGTGGATCTGAATGGTGGAGGGGGTGTGTTTTAAGTTATCCATCCTACACTATCTGTATTCAATATCATTGAGTTCATAGATCGATGCAATACACTCGAGTTTCAGCAAATAAAAGCTTTTCTATGAGCTAATTAACGACTTATTCACAACATGTAATTAAAAAAGTGACAAACTCTATTTCAGTCATATTAGGTTTAACGATAACATAAGAATGTCGAGATCCTTGAAATTTATTGTTTGAAGCCCCTACTTTCTCTTTTAGACATGTATTTACGCTTTTTCGTCGGACTCGACCTTCTCACTCAATCCAGTTATTATCATAAAGGCGTTATATTAAGGCATAGTATCACTAATTACTTGTAAAATCAGAACTTACTTTTCCATAATTATTTAATACAAATGAATTCTATTAAGTCGTTAAAACCTACATCCTAGTGCTAACATAGCAATATGATTTTCGATAAGGTGTTCTCATGTGTTTTTTTCTTTTATTACAGTGTTCTTGAGTGAAGGAGGAACTTTCTGCAAGAAGTGACTTATCTAAAAAGCTCGTTTTAGTGATATTAAAAAATCATGACATGAAATTTATAGCATTATTTGTTCAAACAAGTACAAGTTGAGCTCTAAACATTTAATAGTTTTGACGGGGTGGGGGGATAGAAGTCTTATGGAGTTTTCACCAACTTTTCCTTGGATCTGGAGATTCGTTAAAAAACGCAATAAAGAAATAAAAATGGCCATCGGTGATGATAAAAAGATTTCTTAAAAGAAATTATAAGTTTTATCCTAACTGTCAATGGGAATGTCTGATATACATACATATACATCAAAAAGAACTTAAATGCATATTCCATTACATAACTGAAGCATAAAGTACATGTACAGTACCAGTACATGTACTATCAAATACTGTTGGATGAAATCAGGTCATCGTCAGGGAAAATTGAGCTTTTTAACAAGTTTCATTGTATTTTGGTTAGGATACAGAAGCATATTTACGTGCGTACGATAAAAACCAAATTGAAATTGCAGAGGTCATGTCCCCTTGAAATATGAAATGACCCTGCCACACGTTTCGATACCATCGATCACGTCAAATACACATACAATTAGATAGATATAATCAATAAAATTAAGCAGCGAGAAATAAACACATTTAGAAAAAAAAATAAAAGTATTGACTAAGTACACTTTTTGATGATATTGGCAGAAAAACGCTTCATAATAAAACATATAAAAAATCCATGTATAAGTTAAACATTGAAAAAGTTACTATGAGAAGTATTGCACTTATTATTTTTTAAATCTATTCGGAATGGGAACTAAGTTTTTTGGATCAATTAAATGACTAGATCAGGGAGGGGATCTCGGCCACCTCTACTAGCTAATTAATTATAACCTGCTATCATGTTAAGTAGTGTGGAAATGTGAGTCTTGATTTTCTAGATTATTCACCAACTCGTATCTGCTGTCATATTATGTACCATGTTTAACATTGTTTTCATTGTTCAAAGTTGCTTATTCATAAATTTCACGGTGAATGAAAGTTGATCAATTATATTCTGTTATCATTTGATAATTTGATTGCTTTGCTTTGTTCAAAGATTGTTCATATATTTCAAAAACGTTCATGTTGGTACAAAGTCACAAACTTTTGATGAGACAATGACACCTGTAATCTATTTTTCAGCAAATATCAATGTAATTGGAGATTAGTGGCAGTATGAACTAAATTATCGATGGACTGTTACGATGCTGGCAAGCCTATTACAATAATTCAATCAACTGAAATTATGGACAGTTTTGGAAAGTAAGTTAGTACTGATACTTATCCTAATACTGTACGTGAAAGTAGTTTCCTAACAGACGTTATTCTATGTTCGAGACTTATGTATGCGCGTCTCGATTTCCTTCATTTAAGTAGATAAGCTTCTTTATAGGCAATTATTCAATATGATACATAGGTATATGAATTTACATTTCTAAGTGATAGATATAGTCAGGGTGCCCGCGACCTGGAAAAACCTGATATTGCTCCATAAACATGGAAAAACCTGCTGGGATATCAAAAACCTGGAAAAACCTGGAAATTTTGAAAATGTTTTTATCATGTACGAGTACTCGTATCTCGTACACGAAATCTCGTAGGAGTACTCGTATACGAAATCTCGTATACTTTGACAAAGTCTTGAAAACATAAACGATATTTAATATTTCTATGTACAGTCATGTAGACTTTTAATAAAGAATCTGGTTGGAATATAAACGGTTTCTTAAGAAACATATATAATATGTTTAAGGATTGTCCATCTCGCCGTGCATCGTTTAAAGATGTAACTGGTTGTAATCTCTTTCCATTGAAGTTCTGTGTAGTAAGGTGGATTGAAAATGCTGATGTAGCCGCAAGAGCAATCGAGATTTATCCTCATTTGGTGAAGTGGTTTAAAGAGGTGAATGTTTCGACTCAGTTGTATGAAACCATTCAGAGTCAGTTGCATAACCAATTTCTTATCGCTGAACTGCACTTTTTCAAATCTGTCGCATTGCAGATAGAACCATTTCTGACACAATTTCAGTCTCCTAAACCAATGTTTCCATTTTTGTATGAGCATCTCGATCGACTCATTAAAGACCTCATGAAACGCTTCGTAAAACATGAAGTTATGAATTATTTGACAAGCTTCCGAAAACTTTCAGCTGTTGATATTTCATTGAAAAGTGATGCTTTATTGTTTCAACCTGACGTTGGGTTTGGTGCTAACAAAGCACTTAAAAACTTGCAGCAACGCCAGAAGAATCAGTTTTATAGTGATTGCAATATGTTTCTGTCTGCCCTTGTCAGAAAGTTTCTTGAACGATGTCCATTACATTTTCCAATCGTACGTGCAGCAAGTGCATTGTCTCCATCTTGTATACAAACCAGTAAAGCTGCATGTCTTGCACGAATGCAGATGTTGTTAGAGAATTTAGTAGAAGCCAACCGCGTTTCTGAAGAAATTGCAGATAAAGCAAAGCAGCAATATTCCAATCTTCTTGAGGATATTGTTTTCGGTGAGAAAGTGAATGCCTATGAAGCTAATTCCAAAAGACTCGATGATTTTTATGCTGAGGCCATTGGAGAAAATTCTGATATGAAAGATCTCTGGACGGTGAACAAAATGATTTTGATCTTGTCACACGGAAATGGTTCTGTCGAATCCAGCTTTTCAGTGAACAAAAATTTCTTAGTTGTAAATTTACACAATCAATCTCTCATAGCTCAGCGCATGGTGTTCGATCACTTGAATGCTTGCGGTGGTCCATTGAACGTTGCAATTACACCTGAATTGAAAAAGTCCGTAGGTCTGGCTAGGCAGCGGTATCGGAATGCACTTGAAATGAAAAAAACGACTTCACATGAGTCATATGAAAAAGACAAACGAAAGAGGCACGCTGAGGAATTAATGGAGGAGTTGAGATGCAAGAAAATGGCTGTTTTGGCAAATGCGAAGGCAGAAGAGAATGCAATCAACAAGAAAATGGCAGAGACTCTAAAAATAATGAAAAGCTAAAGTGACCTTTACAACAAACTGCAACTTTCATCACAATAGATGTTATCATAATCACTATCGTTTTCCTTTTATCTTCATGTACAATTTATATATATACATATATATCGTAGTTTTGTAGATTTTATATTTTATAATTTTTTGAATGAGGAATAAAATAATATGAGAAGTTATCAAATGTTGCGAATACATCAAATATCATTAAATTGATGCGAAAGAAATACCTATATCTGACTTTTTCTTCTTAAGAACATGATAGAGTAGATGGTATCCAGTTCATCGAAAATCAACATGAAAAAAAATAACGAAATATATAATCTTGAAATACCTGGAAAAACCTGGAATTTCATGGTCCAAAAGCCGCGGGCACCCTGTATAGTACTTTAAATCGAGTGGTTTGAAAAATATAGCACGAGGACCGAAGGTCCTCGTGCTATTTTTTTCAAAGCACGAGATTTAAAGTACTATATCTGTCTTAAAGCATGATATCGGAGTGCTATATTTTTCAGATGAAAAATATAGTGCGGTGATGAAAAATATAGCACGGCGATCATAGACAACTTTGAAAATGTGATTCATATGGTATTTCTCTTCAAATCAAATCATCTGGCAACCATGAAATATAACAATGCGGTTATGCTATGCTTTATTAGAATTCAATTATTTGCCATCATACATGTATTATGTTAAAAAAGGATTTTAGATAAAGCAATGGGATGAAAAATATAGCACTATACAGCTATCGAATCGTGCTTTAATTTCTGGAACCAGTATATTATGAATATGACTATTGGTCGCTTTACTTTCACTATGTTCCCGAGAACGGCTTTTTGAAGAATGGTAGAACAATAATGATATGTTCAGTTCTTTCGTGAAATGATGCTGCGCAAAACAGATTTATTCTTAACTTATTTACGAATTTGGTAGTTCTCTTCACATGGATAATATTCTTATGCGAAAGTAAAAATAGAACTGGAAATCATAATATCAAGTATTGCTATCTAACGTAGTATTTATTATGTTAGTGATAGATCTAAAGATATTGTTTGAAACGAACTAAATGGACTTAGGTTGTTTTCATACATGTATAGTAATCACATATTTTGCGATTACGTACTCGTTTCTTTAAATCCTCCCCCCGTAATCGCCCTAACTCCCGTAACTTGTCGTTTTCAGGTCGCTATCATCAGCTGTAGCTCATACGGGAATTACAAATCAACCTTCTTCTTGGAACTATTCGGTCGGGAAACCTCTGACAACGGTGTACAATAAACTCCCAACGCAAACTTATTTGAGTCAGTTTATGAACTAATTTAATTGTTTTTCAATTATTGAGTGAATAAATCAACATTTTACCATATTTGATCTTCTTATGGATTTAATGAATGGGGTTGCATGACAGTTGTCGTGTTTAATGGATAATTGAAAATTATTATGAAAGTAAATAGGAATTAAAGAAAAAAACGTTTATGTGCGTAAATTTCGTAGCTTATAATAACGTAAAATGACACAGGTGAGACTTACGTAAGGATCGCGTCAGATTTTACGTGAGAACTACGCAAATTTTTGTGCCAATTTTTACACAAAAATTGCGTGAGAAGTGTAACTTATCGTAACATATGTTTTACGTAAACTAACGTGAGCTTGCCAAGCGGGGTAGCAACTAATTAGTGGTAAGTAGTAATGTTCGTATATTACCTTCACATGAAAATATATTGTATACTCAGTCTGATCTGATAAAAAGGGATCTTTTTTAATTCACGAAGGCTTAAACTAAAAAAGTATTTATCTTCCATAAATGTCGCAGTAAATACTATGATATTATTCAAATATTTGTCATTGTTGTAAATTATTGAATGTCAAGAGATGTTATGAAAATTGATATATGCGGATTCTCTATATTCTTATCATTATCAAAGAATGAGAGTCTGCACTTATTTCTTAGATAGATTAGCCATATGTGGGTGATGGTGAGGAGGTGAGGGAGAGAATAGAGCCTCGGCTGTAGAGGCGGATTACTAAAGAAAATAAGAGAGAAAGTCAAAAGTAAATGGTGCCATATAGAGCGCGAATTGTCGCCAGCGAATATCCCGCAAATATGACTGAACTTTAGCATGATATTCTGCAGCTGACATTCGCCAGTTTTTCGCAAGATTCGTTCCCACAGGGATGTTGACAGTATATAATAATTTAGAATATAAAAACTTAAATTTATTTGTTTTAGGGTTACAGCAGATTTTCGTATGGCGGCCATTTCAAATTAGGTTTATAACGCCATTATTTGACACAGCTATGTGTAACTTATCGGCATATCACTAGTCTCAAATGAACGAAAATGGTCGACTTTATATGTTCGTAATACATTATAAGGCCTTGAAATCATTTGTTTTCGGGTCACAGCAGATTCTTGTAATTATGGTGGCCATATTGAATTATGAGGTCATTATTTGACTTATTGAACTTACTGGCACAAAACTATTCTCAAAAGAAAGAAAATGGTCGACTGTTCGCAATACAGTATTGGGCCTTAATAAGATAATTCATTTTCGAGATAGCCCATTTTTATAATCATGGCGGACATTTTGAAAGATGGCGGCATAATTTGGCAATAGCTCGTAGATGATTTTGGTGACTGCATGACATTATGCATGATATCTGTGACATGTATACTTTCCAAAAATGCAAGTGCTCAAGGGCCCGTATATGTTTGTTCATTTGATGGCCATTTCCGCCGTTCCCCTAGACACAAAAATATATACCCATGCAGTGCTTCTTCAACCCGTATGTCACAATATTCAATCTTTAAAGGCGACTACTTAACTATTGTCATAAATCTATAAGTACCTACTTCAATGAAATAAATTTCATGATTTTGAAAGTCAATAAACTAAATTTGAAAGTCTGCAATAATCAGTGAAAATCCTCATTCAACTTTCAAAAAATGTATTAACAGAAAACACTAATAAGAAGATACATGCTCAAAAGTGTCAGAAGTGTAGAAATAGAAAATGGAATGAATGACTACGCGGAATCAAAGGTCATGATCGCACACACAAAAGTGTAGTCATTACAAAAATGATTGCGTCAATTTGTATCCAAACCCTTAATCAAGTACAAAGGAAACAATTTGAAAACGATGGCACAGAGATATGGAATGCCCAGTTGTGCTACTCTTATAAAAAAGCATAACGAAATCTTCAATCAAAAAATTGAAACATGTTGTTGAGGATTTCTAGTTTTAATTCACAGAGAAACTTTTCAAAACCGCTTCTAAATCTTCATGCGAAAACTTGCAAACTCTGTCAAACTCCCCACATTTTGGATATAACCTTGTTTTTCCAGAACTGAGGAAATTTTGGGTTAGACAAGCACATCGAGGTTCTCTTTCCGATGGCGTGATCAACAGACGAGGATATCGTGCTTCATTGTATCTGAAAAGGAGATGGATGACAATCTTATTCCTGATTGATTCAAAGATTCGCAATAGGCAAATGCGCTGGGAAGTGAATTTCGTTCGGGCATCATATTTTATCAATGGAATCTCTAATAAGATACTAACATTTCACCTAAGATAACTCTTTAACAGTGGAAATGAAAAAATAGCTTTTTTTATATTTGGAAAAGTCATGCATCATTTCATGCTATTTGACACTAATAGATATGCTCAATGTTGCATCCACACCGATGAAGAACAACCAAACATTGAACTTAAGTCAAGTGGATTTTTGCCAACCCTGACTTTAAATCACTTTACCCTAAAGCTTGGTCGGACTGAATATTCACATATGTGAATAGTAATCTACACCTTAAAATCAGCTTTATCCCCTTTATAAATTTCCCGATGATGGAAAAGTCATGCATTATTCATGCTCTTTTGTAATTATCAGAATAACAAATTACAAACTGGTAACCATGTAACAATAAAATGTAACATTGGATATCTCGATAGGCCTAATGCGTTGAAAAATCAATCATCAGACATACATAACAACTACATAAAATAGGCCTACTTGTACGAGAGAATATTGACATAGTGAGGGAAACAAATGTAAAACAAAATGTAAAAAGCTTCCACTAACAAAACACGATATACTAATTGGTTAATTACACAATTAATTGCATCTTCTACTAACAATAATACCATTCTAAAAATTACTATGGAAGTTGGCCAGGTAGTCCTTTTCATGATTGGTTGTACAGCGTAGAGACATCAAATGATGAAGTGAAAACAGTGAAGAGATAACACATTCTCTCGAAAATGAACCACTGATCCATGAAATTATTCACTTAGAAGAAACATGATGCATGCTTGTACGCATACAAAGTATTGATGTTTTAAGTCGAATGTTGGAGTTTATGGATAGAGGCATTATTTGGAGAGAAGGTGTTTTTACGACAACCTGGTCAAAGATTGGATGGAAACTCTATACAAAGTTAAAAACTGAGAAACATACTAAAATGGAAAATTCAGAGATCTCAGATACAGTAAAAAGTAAATGCAAATATCTTTTACAGGCTCAAACTATTGCCTGGCAAAAAAGTTTGTGATGGATAATTGGCGTCGTCTTTTATTGACAGGTGGAACAAATGAAATGTCGGCGGGTTCTGAAACCTGGTTGATTTCTTCTTTTGCATCTTCACTCTCATGAGTGTCTCTCAAGCAAAACGCTCGTTTCTTGGGAACTGTAGGAAGAGCACGCAATCTAGATAAAGCCTCCTGCTTCTTTTTCTCAGCAGCCCGAAGTTCAGTAAGTCGAATTTTCCTTTCCGCTGTTCTCTTATTCTTTTTTTGTATGTTACTATCGGTCAGCATTTTTTTCTGCGCCTTTAGCTCCCGTATCTCCTGTTGCTTTCTTCGCAATTCCTTCCATGACGTTTGCATTGACTTTATCAATGATTTATCTGGAGCTTCGCGTAATGGGTCATTCTTGCGAAAAGATCGAAATCCCCCATTCGGCAATTTTGACTCGTACACCATGGTAAGTGAAGCAGAAATTGAAGATACCGACATTTGAGGTCGTTATTCTGTTTTGATTGCATTCATAATACTAAATGCTCCTTCAACTTTTGGTCCTGAAAAACAGCTCAGTACAGTCAGTATAATATTTCTCAAATTTGATTGTTCTTGGGTAGCTCGATGCCAAAAAAAATCAATGCGTTCTTCTGTATTCTGTTCATGTGTGGTTTCGTTTATGTAGAATAGAAACTCCTGTCTTGCCAAGCCAGGATTGGAGACAATATGGCCAAAAGCAGACAACAGAATATCAAATAGTTGGAGTGTCTTGGTTGTTTGCTTCTTGTTGGAATCTAGCACTCGAAAGGCTTCGACAACTCTATTCTGAAATGGCAATTTTTTGAGGAGGTAATCAATGACCATGCGTATGGCGTGCGAAGTTTCACCCCAAATTTTCATAATTTCTTTTTTTCAAATTTTGAAATTTTTTTCTTTGTCACATAATTGGTTGCTGTTGGTCCAATAAAAACATCTTCAGGCTCGAGATACATTTCCTCATCTGACAATTGCTCGGTGTTCAGTAAATTGTCAATTGAACAAGATGCGAGAGATTCAGGACGCATAATCCAACTTGATAGGCTTCGAATCACAAGCACCATTTCAGGAAACAACTTATGCATTTGTGGCTCGTCAGATTGAAAAATTTTGAGGTACCGCTGAAACACTTCCATCATGTCCAGAATGCATCCAACCACATTTGAAGTCGATAGGAAAGAGACTTAGTATCATCAGTTGATGAGTTGTATCCAAAATATAAAACGAAGGGAAACGCCAACCTGCAACATAAACGGATACAGACAATGTCGGATTCCAAAAAATCCTACTTAGATCACAAATAAACTCTTTCTTTGTGTATTACAGCCACTGTGAATAAAACCTGAAAGGTGAAACGGAGATTCAATCAAACATCTTCGTGGACTAACATATCATATGTTGTACACATTGTTATGTCATGTTATATTGGCGAATCAAAAATTATACTGTCTAGATATGAGTAGGGGGAGGGGGTACCCCCTATCTGTATTTTCTCATTTTTGGACGAATCTCGAGACCCAATGATTTTCATCCAAAAGAGTCGGAAAGGTCGGAAAAGTCGGAAAATTTTCATCTATGGGTTGATGTCAGTTTACTATTTGAGTCTTATTGAAGATTTACTCAAAGAGTAAAGACTTATTTACTTGACAGAAAATAAGAGATAATTGATCCTGTGTTTCACTACGAATATTATAATCCGTGCGTGGCACATTTAGTTTCGAGTTTCGTCTAGCAATCCTTTGATCCAGAGGTCGAGACTCGAACGTGTCAAAGGAAGTCGGCAGAAAGGACATCAGAACCGCTCCGACTAAAGTCTGACTTTGTCAGCAATCAGTGCCCCGGCTAAAGATCTTGTCTGACTTAGTCTGCAGTCACCACCGCTCAAGCCCCCAGTATTGACGTCAAAGCTTCATATACATGTATATGAATAGCACTAGAGCTTGAAAATTATGCTTTGAAAAGAACCTTCGGTGGTGCCGAATTAAGGATGCTATTCGTCAAAAAACTGTCTCAACTTGGGTTATACTGTCGTCACTCATCTTAGATTAGATTTAGGAATGGTAGATTCAAATTGCAGCGAAACACCTAAATATTGCATATTTTTGCAAAGGTATTTACTATCAGCATGAAGGCCTCATTAGACTCGCTGCTCATCTGAGAAGATTGACTCTACCAGCAAAAATATAGGTGCTTGTAATATTAGTATGGAGATGAAAACGTTGCACAGCTATGGTTTCTTTCTTTCACGGGTAATCAAAATGCAGAAACACAGTGTGTTCTTCAATGCGCCGTGTATTCGCAATGGCACTACAGCAATTTATGGAATTCGTCTTCCGGAATAATAGTGCTTAACAAGATACAATTTAGTAAACTGCCACAACGAAATCGTGAAGTGATGTCATCCTAGAAATTCCATTGTTAGCTCTCAATTAGTAATACGGATAGGATTTAGCATTCATCCTATTTGAGAAATTATTTCGATTGAAGTTAGGCATAAGTTCAAGGTTGTGATATAGTCTAGTTAAGTGAAATTGAATCATAGTTTACTCACCCGTCGACACAATCTACAGCGCTTTGATCACCCGCTGAATTCACATTACATGAAGGGTATAATGCATCCTCGTCAGCTTTTGTTTGCAAATATGCCCGCATTTCTTGCTGCAAACGATGGTAGTAGGTCGTCGCTTTGCCTTTGGTGTCAAAATAGGGCCCATGAAGATAACCTAATGAAGAAATGAATGATAACATGTAAGAGCCCTGACGGTTTGGAGACTTTTGACAATAATCTTCATAATATACCAACATGCATTTGACTACGTTTAGCAGCAGCTGTCTTCCTGTGATTGCTGTGACGTCAGGGAGCCGATTAATCACAAAACAGGAATTACTGAACATTGCAAGGAAAATTCTATTGAAGGCATCAAAAGTAAGCTATAAAAAACTCCCCAAAGTTTGGTCGATAATTTCCTAAATCAAAAATGAAAAATCAGATGGGCATTCGGCGTCCAGCGCCTTCAAACGGTCGATGGTAACAGTCGCTGAACAATCACCTCTCTTGATCATGTAATCAGTGTTTAAATGAAATGAACAAGAAAACCTTGTGCTGATTTGTAATGATTTATAATTACAATTGATTATTAGTTTTTCATTACCACTTGGAGTCGGTACGCCAATTTAATCAATATTAACGTATATAAAGGCAAAATCGCAGACAGAAATCGCTATCTGCATGAATCTAATAGTGTTTTCTCAATCTCGGGATTGAAATTTTTCTCAGGAATTGTACACCCTATACTGAAGCAAATCAGTTCACTGAGTGAGATTCTGCAAACAAAAACTAATAAGATCAACTTATTTCATTAGCGCCTGCAACATGACAAGTACCGCACTGGAGTACGCGGTGACTTCACAGCAATTCAGAGGAAAACGGCAGCTAGTGTTACATGAGTTTAAATGCATACGTACAAAAATGATATTTACCGTCTGATATTGCAATGATATTGTAAGATAACAAAAACTGAATACATAATAATCACAGTAAATTGGCAGTTGTATTGGAAAAAACTTCAGCATGCATTGGTGGAAGTCTTCCGATCCACTCTATCTCATGATCACGCGCGGGATAAATAACATGAAGCTGTAGCATAGGTAGATTACTTCCTAACACCAAGACGTCTAAATTTGACAAGCGAATCTTTCGCCTGATTTGTGTGGACAGAAGGATCTTGTGGGGTATACGTACACTTCGTTTATTCGGTCCATGTTTTGGAAAATAAGTTGAGATTTCCAGAAACATCAAATCTATTGACTAGCTATTAATATCACTTCGTTTCGAATTGATGGCTTGATCACGTGTAGAGTGTAGAAACTCACCGACACAGAAACTGTTCCACATTCTCCGTATATTCACTTAATGATGAATTTTGCTCTATCGCTTTCATGTGCCAAATAGAACGACAATGAGGTACGACTGAGGAAAGTTGTAGCAATCACATTCTATTATAGAACTAAAGGGAAAACGTACAATGAAAATGAATGAACTAACTTACGATGTCTTTGTGTTGACTCTATCGATGAGACCAGTGTTACTCTCTTAATACGTCTATTCGAAATCGCATGTAGTAATTACAATCCATAAAAATTACAGATGAGTTATATAGCAAGATATTATTAAATGTCTACGAAACAATAGTTTATCAAATAACAGATAGCCGAAAATCAGGAATCAGGCCATTCACCTGGCGCTTTCGAGTCGCCCCCAACTCCTGGCGACCGAAGAAGAAAACGAGCACAAGCGATCCCGAACCCGAGCAACGTCCAGCAAATCGGTCAACATTAAGTTAGCGGCATTTTTTTATCGTCGGCCATTATCATATTCAAATTATTTCAAGGGAAATGTCATCCAGTCCTTTCTGATCTAGAACCAATATTTTCAGCACCCCAAGACTCATACTAGCGTCGAAGAGTCATCTTACATCGACTGCCTGTTTTAGTAAGGTTTCCCTTATAATGATTGAAAGGCTTTTATAATAATCTGCAGTCCACAGAAATCAGCTAAATTGTGTGCAATTAAATCAGAGAATGACAAGTTCACCAGTTTTGAAATGGGTCAAGATCACGTTTGCATTCAAATAAGAAACCTTCAATGAAGCTCAGCTGAAGTTCACAATTTTCCCCAGCAACAGGATGCCCCACGAAAAAACTCAACATTTGTATAGCAATGTCGGAACAAAGTTTGTGTTGCAACCTGGAGCTCAACTGAGCGACGATCAGTCATTCGGTGCTTCGAATGCACAATCCATCCGTCAAACACCAAATTAAGCACCACCATATTTAGCCTCGCATATCGGAGAAACATCAAGAAAAATGAAAACCCGATTAAAAGATCATTTGAGAGTTCCATCGTCACATGTATATCAACACCTATTGTTGCATCACGTGTCTCCGGGTACAGAAGCGATCCGTTGGTCATTCCTGCACTTTGGCCTGCATCACGTGCAGACCAGGCGTACGGTGGAGACCGATGAGATTCATTTTCTCAGACCTGCTATCAATATTCAACATGCTGTAAATTTTTAATTAATAACACTGATCAAGCCGAAGGCGAAACGCTTGTGATCCTTCTACATTGAATTAATTTATTATATTCCCGGTTGAAGACTTGTGCTTTCTTGATTTCTTGCAACAAAATCTTACCAACCGATATCCTGATCGATTGATCAAGAAAATTCACAAAGCACAATTCTGTCTTATTTCTTATATTCCATCTTATCGAAATAAATAATCAACTTTCATGCAATTTCACGATACTTCTCAGTTAAAAGTACTGCATTACGTGAAAAGCATTTATGTATTGTGTAGAAAGCGTGAAAAAGAACAATAACTAGGATTTTCACGATCTATCGCAAAATTCACATCCTTCGCTTTCTGCTACCGAAAGTCAGCAAGAATAAGGTAACATTTTCTTACCCTCGTGGATGCAGGTGAATTGAAAATCACATTCATGAGGTCTTTGTCATTTCTGTTAGTTGCAAATATCCTTAACAATTGTATATTGGAGTTGTTATGGCATGATTAGATGATTTCTGTTAGATTAACTTGAATGCCAAGCTACGGTGAGAAGTGTGGCATATGTCTTAAGACAAGACATGACATGGTCAACTGATCTCCAAAAATGGTCATTCATTTACCATTCTAAAGCAACGCTCAAGAGCATCTCGTACTAAGCGGTCGATTATTAATATACGTAGGGTGGAGTCTTCTTTTGCTTGGAGTTAATTGCATGATTTATTTTTCAATTCATCATTCATTAAATGGTGAATGGTTGATTGCTCTTTGCCATGCCTGGAAGTTTCTGATATGAAGCAGCGGTATTGATCGATCTATTCATTAAATTGTATACAGAAACCTAATGACGCGAAACATGTCAAAAATATAGTCAAACAGCATGTTCTAATTTAGCGATACAGAAGTCGATGCTGCTGTGAAAAGTAATTACACACAAATTTTCGCCTTTCATCACCTGACGTGGCCTGTGCAGGCGAAAATTTGGGTGTAATTAAATCTCACTGCAACATGGGCTTTTTATTGTCAATTAGTAATGTAAACTTGGTGATTAAACTTACAGTTAAATCATGTTTCTTGAAGAATGGAATACCAATACCTGTTTGATATTTCCATTCCATTGAAAGCTTGATGAGAAAACAACCTCGCTTTCTATCCAATCTTGCACAGATATCATTCCCTACAATTGTCAAGTGGATATCGAACTTTGTTTCCGTTTTGACAGATTAATCCGAATCGTCAACTATAATTTTAAAGAAGCACTCAATTATTTATATAATTTCATTTAATAGTAGCATGTGCAGCAAATAATTACTCGTAAAACTGACTATTGTGTGAATTTCCATACACGTTTCGCAATCTGCAAAAAATCGAATATTTACCTTAATAGTCCGTCAATGTGGTTGGCTATAGAAAGCTGCATTTTGCTATTAAAAATGAACGATCAGATATATACAAAGACAATATTCTACCATGGAACGTGGCATGCATCTAGTTGTGTACAACAAATTAAATTGAAAATATCCCCGACCGTTTCCTCAGTAGCACAAGATCAGAGGTTGATTCTGAGAAGTAGCTGTTTAAAGACTGTCAACTCATTGCCAATACCGCTGAGTCAACATAGCCGACTAAATAATTCAGACACTGCGTTTTGGGGGAGGGGAGGCACATGATTATCAAATAGAAAATAATGACATAAAAAACGTGTTCTCTGATGATGAAATAACAGAAGAATTTCTATAAGAAGATATGACTGAGAGCCAATTTTCGATGTGTCTGCCTCACCACAGAATCTTGCGTATATCAAGATGCATACCTAAGAGCTTGACTTTAAATAACGCAAAAAGAAAATTGAGGTTCTTAATAAGACAAAAAACGTTGAAATTTGAATTAAAAAAGCAAATATTATTTTCTTCAATGAAGAGATTTTAGTCTTAATTAATAGTACTATGGAAATCCGAGCGATGAATTTGTAAAATCACAGGCTGAGATGAGTCTATAAACATTCTAAAATTCTTCTACATTTTTGGTAGCTGTAGTCACTGGACAACGACTTATATTTACATGAGGAGCCGGATTTTAGATTCTACTAGAGGATTTGGGAATGATAATAATAGAAATTAATTTGGTAATAAACGAACATTTTCAATTACGCAATATCCGTTTCCTCATCAAAAAGGGCAAAAAGGAATTCCCAATAACTTACAGAAGTAGGAAAAAGTCGTGCTGTGAGTTTACCATTTAGTGACGCTTTGTCTTAATTTACGGTAATTGGGCAAACATAACTAAATGATGGTTGGCAAAGATTAATCGTAATTTGTTAATGCCTATATTAATGATCTACAGTATCCCTTTAGCAAAATCTTAATTGAGTTTGCAAAGGTCTGACTTACCGTCATGCATGATTTATTTCTAGCATTTTCAGGCCTACCGGTACCTAGCAAGGCATTTGCCGAAATATCAGCTAGTAAAGAAGAATATCAATGAATATTGATGCAACTGTTTCAAACATTTTAAGGAGAAATATTTGAAAATAGACCGCCACTTCTAACACCGAAATATATGCAGAAAGGTTTAAAAATAGACCGACATTGCAGTCTGGAGGTTTTGCGGAATTTAACATACTCTCTGATCTGGAACCTAACGGATCATGTCATCGATTTGATTTTATTGTTTGAAATTATATTTTTGAAATAACAAGTTTATTGAATAATAAAATACAATATGTAATGAGTAAGAATGCATTGCTTCAACTTAAGCGATAGAATAATGATTACAGTGTCAGATTGCGATGACGTCAACTTAATTGAAAAGCTAATTAATAACCAAAATCGTTAGATTTTTTAGTGATATCGGTTATCGTTAGGTTGAGCGTACCTACATGATTCTGCGCAATCAATAAATTTTCTTTTAATTCAAATTATCATTAATTTACCTTCCAGTCTACATTTTCTATGACTTAGGGTACCTGAAGTCAGTTATTAAACCGCATTTGGTGTTCCGCACTGTTGTACATTTGATAGCTTCTACAATCATTATTTTCTCTTGATATTCAAATACCAGGTCAAACAAAATCAGTCCAACATTTCTTGAGGTGTTCCATCAACCAATATTTGATCATCATTAAAAACAAACATAAACTGCACATGAATGTAAACAAAAATAAACTGCTTTCATCTGACACGTATTAAGTTCACACAGCATGCTCTGATTACATATAAGACTAGACTTCTGTTTTCTTGTGTAACTGAGCGTTAAGTGGCCGCGTGAATCTCGTTTGCTATTGAAATACCTCGCAATAAAATGCAAGGAAGACCATTATGACCTTTTTAATATTGAAGTGATTTACTGTCTCGTAGACTTCTTTCATGGAGTTATGTATACTCTTGCACTTTTGTCCACCTAATGACAAGCAGTTGAATGAGGTAAGTGAACCGCATGAACTGCTCCAGAACAATGGTATACGTGAAAATCCTAGATTTACTTAGCAGCTACGATATCTCCATTCCAGCGATTTCTCATTTTCATATCTTCGGCGTAAATTCTGTGTAAAATGCACGCAAAATGCAGATACTTGTTTGAATAACTTCTTTGCTTCATTGAATTTTTTGTCAATTGATCTTTTCGGTAAGATGATCTTATCTGAGTGATCAAAACTTCTGACAATCAAGACTTTTTATGACCTGCGGCAACGTTGAAAACGCATCATGCAGATAACGTGAAATCACAATTATAATTGCACGCTACAATCGATTTACATTCACTTGACTGATCACGAACTTCAACAAGCGCGGCTTTGCGCGACTATAGTTTTATATTTACTGTTCCAGGTCAAAATGGTCCAGAAACACAAATGGATTGCATGTAAAGCGAATTTTGAGAATAAAAGGGAAAACATTTTCTTCTTGGGAGACAAAAGCGTCAAATGATGCCAAAAGTGGACGAGTTAAGCAGATAAGGTAGATTCATTTGTTAACCGTCAGTAGTCCTATCTCCTAAATATGGGAAATTCTCGCATTTATCAGCCTATGTCAAACTTGATCGTTGCGTAAATAGGAAATTCCCAGTATTTCTTGTCATATTCATTATTCCGATAATCAAAATGCAGATTAAGTTGATCAAATTGAAATGAAGGTTCTACCGAAGAAGCGTTTCTGGGAGTAGGTCCCCAGAATGAAATGTTCACTAATTACCGCTAATTCACGCAATATCAGATAAAGTGAAATGACTTTCAAAGGGTGATTGTCATAAATTGATAACTCCATCAAGTGTGGTCCCAAAATAGAGACGCAGTTTTGGGAAAGTTCTGAAACAGCTAACCGTATTGTGTAGACAGCAGATGCTGCTAAATTGACCCGAAGGGGATAGGCAATCCAGTCACTCCTCTGCTTTTTGTCACGTTTATCAGGATGCATGATAGCAGGAGAGCTGAAATTTTGTGGATTTTAGTTTTAGCGCATTTGTAACTTTCCGTCAAAATTTGGTGATATTTGGCCAACCTTATGGTCAAATTATAAAGCCATTTTGAAGAAAACTATTTTGAAAGACCAATTTCCCTGACATAGGTGACAAAACATCAAATACACTTTAAAATAACGGAAACGAAAACGTAAACCTGGTTGTGAATTAGTAGTGAAAAAGGAAAGAAAACTTATAAATACATATATGTGAATTAGAAATCTGATAACGTTAAGACCAGGGAGTTCTTAAGACAGGGAGTACTTTAGAACTCCCTGGTCAAGACTAGAATTTGCTAAGCAACATTCAACTTAAAAGGAAAAGCTGTACAATAATTGAATTTGATGACACTCGCTGATAGTGGAATTTTTGAACATAATAAGGTCCACGAGGCCTCGCGTCTGCAGAATCGTCATTATGATAAGAAATAATTATCGTATGGAATCGTATAGCTGTGACAGCTCAGTAAAGGCTTATACATTGAAGACTTGACGGCTGTTGAGTTCACGGCAATTCATCTAAAAAAGAAATTATCCATCTCTATTGAATTCGATTCTGCCATTGATCGTGGGATTCATTTTTTCTAACCTAGGACTTAACCACTGTGCAATGGAGTTATCCAACCATCAATAATTAAAATGATTAAAAAATAATTGATTAAAAATCGAATATACATGTGACTACCTATATACCTATTGACTCTCCACAACATAAATTAAATCATGAGTAATTGCTAATATATATATTATTTCAAGCTATTTATATAAATATGATGAACGAGTTGATCAAAGGCGATGCCAATGCCAGAGAGAGAGAGAGAGAGAGCATGCGCCAAGTTAATGTATTACATTGAATGATTCAGGAAGATTAAGTCAGTGCAACAGCCAGGTCTTAAGGCAGCACTCTGTAATGCTTGATTATTGATGAATATATATAATTAGTATCAGTCTTCTAATGGAATCCTATGGCTGCATTTCAATTAAATAGCAAGTTTCAAATTGTGAACCGCCTTTTATGCTATGCTGCGAGCGGTGGTCAGTGCCCTTAAGCGGCAGACGCATCAGAACTTCTCGCACCTACTAACGAGTGTGAAGGAACTCCACAATATCCCAAAAGCTTGATATATTCTGCAACGCCACGTTCTGTAGCAAAAAAAACAAACAAAGTGTTTCTCTCCACTGTCAATTTTCAGAACTGTGCGCATGTCGCACGACATGTGAATTGTCAGACAGAACGATTGTCAACACGTGAAGTTTGAAGGATATTTATCGAATTCTGTGTTAATTTAACATTCGCCATATTTCAAACTGAAACTGTTTCTTGCATTCTTATGGTATGTATGATGTTATCAAAAATTCCGTCATGCTATACAAATGGACTAGCTATATGAATTTCGTCTTGATATTATAATAATATACATCGAGTTGCGGCATTGAAACCTAAAGTCAGCCTGGCCAGTAGATGAAGATGCAGATATACTTTGCTCTTTGAGCTCGTACAAGTCCGGTAGTATAATAAAATCGGACCATTTTGTAAAAAATTATAAAGAAAGTTATTCAAAACATCTATCGAGCTGCAGATTCATAACATGAAAGAAAATATAACCTTCTTATGAAATCTTGTAAGCTTGACAAACTTCTAAGTAAACGATACAAAAAGCAGTAAACACGCTCCATTAGAGACAGAAGTTCAAGAAACAAAGGTAAGGAAAGTGAGGTGGAATGCTCAAGCTCATTGAAGGGCTGAATAATTGTTTATCTGCAGTCAATAGGCCACGCTGTATGTCTTTCTAATTTTGTATTGCAGGGCATCAACTCATCAGTCTTGATGCATCGAACTGCTCGGTGAAACTGCAGATAGAGTATGTGCATGCTGCATTTAAAACGTTTTCGGACCCTATCGTATGTATGTTTGATCTATGATATTATGTGATGTTTATAAGCCAGTGCTCCAAGTGCTTAATATATCAACACTACCCTAAATATCAATTTACAAAACCTTTCGAGAGCATTCAAGCGTCCTCGGATTTCTTCATCTATATCGACTGGAAGGTGGGTAACACTGATATTCTAACGTAGCATTTGATTATGCCATAAACTTCTGCATGTGGTTTTTTTCGTTTTTAATATTTTCAGAAAATATACATTTATCATAGTTATGCCAAACGTTAAGAAGTTGAATGTTCTCTTGCGATGCAACCATAATACAGTGCACCGAAATCAAAATGCGGGTCATTCATAAAGCTTATTTACAAAGCTTCCATTACTTCTTTAAGCAAGATACGGCAGATAAAAACAAAAGGTTCGGCTGTGATAGTGATTCTGTCAGTGACCCCAACCGCATTTTCGCGCGGCCGTTTGACGTGGCCAATTTTATACGCCGAGCGGGCCGCTCTCGGCCCTATGCATGAGGTATAACCTCGAGTAACAGGAAAATAAATTTAATTATATATAATTATTTTGATATTTAAATTATGGCGAGTAATAAATATTAAAATAAGTAATATGCAGAGACAACCTCGAACACTATCTGACAAATGATTGTAGAAGTGACAATCAAATTGCGCTAGACGGTAAATACCTAGTTAATGACAAGAATCAAGAAAATATTAATGATAAATAATCATTGCAATGCTGAATGAGCGAACAATAAGTACGTGTATCAAAGAAAAGCCGAACGGAAAAGATTCAAGATTCCGGTTTTTAACAATGTATTTACCGTCTAAGCAAAGTGTTTGGTCTTTGCGGGGTTGTCTTTGCGTATTACTGATTTCAATATTTATTACTTGCTAGTGTACCGATATTTTGTCATTCATCTGGTTTATCTTGCTTAAAGAGGCAGGGAAAGCTTCGTAAATACATACGATGACCCGCAGTTTGAATTGTTTTGTCACATCGCAAATGAATACTCAGAAGTTTAACGTTTGGCATAATTACAGCTATAATCAATCTGTATTTACTGAAACCATTAGGAAAACAAAAAGCCGTAAACGCCATGTTGCAATTGTCCATGTCCACTAAAACGATGGCTAGTTTCTTCAACTCTGACAAATTATGGTTTTGGACGAATTCACATCACTAAGAAAATGATCAAATCAATCAGATAGCTATTCGGAGCTCTACTGTTTCCTGTCTAATAAGTGTAGTACTAATTAACCATATATTTTATAAATTGTCTTCCACTTCATCAGTATCATGGTCAGCATCCCCATTTGTAAAAGAGAGAAGACTAAAATGGTGCCTCAGACGACCGTGATCATATGACTCCTGTAGAACAGATACGATGAAGTTACAATAATTGACGTGTAAGACACTCCTCTTTATGAGCTGTCATTATCATCACTGACAGCTATCTTTCTAGATTTTTTACCCTTGACACCATGCCTTCACATTCTCTCATCATTCACATTGTTGAAAAACCAGCTGGAAATTTAAGTCAACGATGCAGAAATGGAGATTCTGCATAATGGTCATGATGCCTCTCTTCCCCACCTGAGCAGAGAAAACGTGTCTTAACTTCTTAAGTGTCTGACTGGTGTGTATAGGTGTACTGTACACGCTAGACGTCTGCAAACACAAGGAGCTTCCGCTGCTATTAAACGCTAATTCTGCTGCCGTTATATTTGCATTTCGCTCAATACCGCTTTTGAATTTTACCATCATTGAAAATTCATAATTGACTTATGGATACCATGTAGTATTTTGCACTACACATTTCAGTCACAATACCTATTATTTGATAATCCAAAGGCTAAATGAGGCTTGAAAACGGAGAAAACGGACGCTAAACGCATAAGTAAGTATAAGCAAGTAAGATACATAAAATGGCTATGCACTCGATTTAATTAGAAACATTGCTTTTTAACACAAATATCACTCCTTAAATCCGGATGTGAATAACTTAACATGATACTTTATTGGGTCTGTAGGCTGCATTTACGTCTAGGTCCATAGACTACTTTTGACAACAAAGCTCGTACTATTCTACGTAGGATAATTTAATTTAGGGTCTACTACACTAGTTGCAGACAAATAATTCGAACATTTAAATTAGCACCGAAAAAAATAAGTTGAATGCACATGAGCGTCTCTGTCGTATTTTAATGCAAATTCATATTAAGCTTTATTTTAAACAGCCGTTGTATTCTGAATTAGCTCAATCAAACAAAACAAAAAATGTTTCTGAATCGTATAACTACGTTGAAAAGGAAAATTACTGATGCCTCCACAATACAAGATGCATCTACTGATCCTTGCCTCATGCAAAACGACGATGATGGGATTCATAAATACAACTCGCGCAAGCAGGTTCATTATATGTCATTGACTTTGAACTCCCCTTCCCATTGATCGCTACGTCGACCTTCGATTTACCCTACCGGTTCGCTCTGTTCCTATTGTTCTCATCGAAAAGAGAAGACTGATTACGTCAACGAATGAAGCCATCTCAGATGCCCAAAATGTCATATCCTGGCAACTGGACATTATCAACTTTTCATGGGAATCAAAGAAGCATACCACCTTGGGAATTTTCGTCAATATTTTCGATTTTTGCCAATATTTCTCCCATTGAGAAGTGAAAGTGAATCATGTCGCCGTAATGCTGATATTCCGTATTTACCGCTAGCGGTGGAATCTCCCTGTGCTTGGATGTGAGCGTTTGTGACACGAACACGAAACGCGATCTTGTTTTGTGTCGTGTTGAGTCTTGATACTCTCATGATGTTTTATTTTCGTGGTGAAAATGATTCTTTGTGAATTTTCTATTTTGAGACAATTTTGATAATTTAAACAGCTTCAGCTAAAGACAAGTCATCCATAATCCACGATATTCCATGATGCAGGACAGATGAATAGCCTTCTTACACATTTTTTGATGAATTATTACAAATGAATTATCATGATGAATTTTATGAAAGACTCACAAGCGATTTGAACTTTGTACTCATGCAGTGTCTTACCGTTGAAGGAGTGCAGTCACGCTCGTGTTCGTGCTTCGGCCTTACAACTTCGTGTAGTGTTGAGAGCAAATTTCCGATGACTGTAGGCGATTAATACGCGCTTAGGTTTGTCAAAGGAAGTAGCGTGCACAAATATCCAACACTTTCACGAAAAAACAGATTAATGTCCACCCTATTCAGTGAAAGTCTTTCACAAAGTAAGTGCACTCAATTACAGGCTTCATCACGCCACGCTACAAAATTATATTCCATAGCACTATCCTCCAACACTCCCTTTTATCTTGAACTAACTGTCTGATTCTGATCAAGCATGCATCTATCCTAAAAGCTAGTCAAGGCGGCTCAACAAAGTAATAATTTTCGACATTTGGAAAGTCACCACTGAGTTTAAGCTTCAATCGGAAGCTAAAAATATTTTTTTAATGGAAGTAAGCAGATTGCTTGAGAGCAAAATGTAAATAAAATCATGCTTCTAAATTTCCTTTAAGAACTAAATATAGGACTCATTTAGTGCGTAATATTACCTGTACAATTATCATTCATAGTTTACAAGACTAGTTTAAAACATCATTATGAATCGTTGAGGGTAGCAACAATATCAAGGATATATTTAGGTATAACAAAGGACGTTTAGTCTTGTTGTCAATTAGAAAAAGCCTATAATAGATTTTCCTCTTAGATGGGTACACTATGTATTTCTTTATTCTTCAAATAATAGACGCCATTGAATAATAGCCACATCCCAAAATACCACAATTTGATAGCAGCTGCTGTAACTATTTGAAGAAACTCGGTACTAAGATTTTTACAATAGACATGATGTTCACACACGCCACTCGCTACACGATGAAAGTACATGGTGGACTATTTATTATCCATTTTACACTTCGAATGATGGAGATTCGTCTCCAGAAAATAACGTACTTCTTCAGGATCTTCGAAATTCACGTACACTTCACGCACACACGTGAACTTCACATGGGCTCTAAAAAGCTCATTCCTGGTTCTCAATACGCTGTTTGTTTGTGCATAGTTGGTTATCGTTATAATCGACAACTTGACAGCTATGAAACCGGAATGGATGAAAATAGCTGTAAACAGTTGAATTGTCCTTCAACGTTTCAGCATTTACTTGCATAAATAACGGCAAGTTCAAGTTGCCGTCAACACGACTTTCGAAATGCTGACATAGACTCAACGGCGCTGCTGCGAGGCTCACCGACTGATCTTAAACAGTTCGAAATGATCACATAAATCAGTGCGTTGTCGTATTGATCTAAGTGTTGATCTCCCACTTTTTCCGTAGTTTCCACTACGACCGGGTACCTACTCCTCAACTCCACTGCTAAGCCGGCGTTCCAGGGCATCTAGCCGCGAATGCTGCGCGCTGCAAGGTTTTGAGTATGGTGTGACAAGGGTTTAAGAAGCTCTGATTAGCAGCTTACCAATGTGAGGATATTTCTTCTTGAATTCTTTCAGCCAATTGAATGCATCCACTATCTCCCTCATCGGTAATCCTTCAACGATAGGAATTAAAGACTTTGCAGATAAATCTGAGCTGGCAAATGCACGCGTGGCGTCTACACCTGAAAGAATGAGATAAAGCATTGAATGTGCATGTCAGTGGTTCCCAATCTCTGAATCGCAGCATCATTTTTACGAACCGTAATGATCTCTATGAACACGCTACATGTGATTTCCTTAAATCTATTTCGTTATCAATCAGGCTTAAATCTGTTCTTTAGGATGTGAGCCAAGGCTTCCGGCAATCCCTAGAACACGATCAGCTAGAAAACGGCAATTCCTATTTAGAAAGGTCAGTACAATGGAGAGGTGTATCATTAAATACTCATATTTTGAAATCAAACGGATGTGCAGTGAATGAATCAAAGGCTAGCATTTGCACGTAAGGTTTGTATAAAATTACAAGATTTGAGATTTAATCAGGGGTGTGGAAGCGGAAGCGAATGACCGACGATTGCCTCCGCTTCCGAAAGCATCATGGTACTAATGTCTGACGCCATTCGCGTACCAGGGGCGAGGCACTTCTGACTTTTGACCCTAAGCACTGATATGAGTGAAGTATGAAGCTTTTGCGTCACTACTTCCCATACTTGGAGCTTGGACGGTGCTGACATAGTCAGACTTTTCTGGAGCGTTGTGATCTTTAGCCCGGATGCCCTTCCTGCCGACTTCCAATGACACTTTCGGGGCTCAACCTCTGGACTAAAAAATCGCTAGGCCAAGCACTTAACCACTGTGCCACGGAGACCACATATAAGCGATAGAGTTGAGTGAGTTAATATAAGTTAAGTAATAGTTATCATATTTAGTGCTTACTCTATTACACCTAATTACAAATTGACACCCGTATTACTAAATGTAGTTACTTCTAATTTTCTCACTATGATGAAAACGAAGGTGTATTATCTCAGAATACTGGCATTCGAAATCAGAAAACCTCAGTATCATCTTATCAACGACAACTTTACACAATGCGGATTGGTGTGTCTTGAGGCAATTTCATTGTAGCATTCTGAAACACTCTCTAGGTCGTTCAATATTTTTTTACTACACACGTGTTGGGAAAATATGACGTTTCATTTCACAATTTTCTAAAGGTCACAATTTTCAGTAAATTTGAGAAATATTTGACTTTTTGGCAAGTCAAAAATACGCATACAAGTCTGCTAGGGTTTACGACAGAAAGTTAGTGGAAACTGCGAAGTGTTAACGTCAGAGCCTATACCTCGTAAAAAAAGTGGAAAATGAAGAAAAAGGGGGCCCGAAATAGGGAAGTGTGTAGTCCATGTCCGCTCTCCAATAATTGGAAGCGGAAGCGGAACCGGAAGCGGTTGAGTGGAACCGAATCGAATAAGACTCAATCGCTTCCATAACCTGGATTTACTAAAATGATGCTTAAAGATAGCTTTAAATTACTTTGAGTAGATTGCACGATTTGTTTTGATATCTTAATCATGTTCCCTAATACATTGTTTCTCGCAATCTACATGCTTGTGAAATGCAAAATTAGACGGACATCAAAAACTTCAATCCAGACATTTGCAAAAAACGTTTGAGAACCCCTGGACAACTGTATCTAGCCTACTAGCAAATCTATCTTAGGAACTGGGCAGCCGTTTGTGAAATGTTGTGCCACGATCAAAAATGATTTAACCTCTAGTTTTCGCCTAACACACGTCGTTTTCAAATTTATGTCCTCACTTTAGGATTATTCAAGCAATTCTGAGTGTTCAGAGTGAAGCATTTTTCTCTCAGCAGTTGCGAAATTCTGCTTGACTTTTCTCTGGTAATGATGATATCTTCAGAAAACACAGGATGTGATAGGGATAAAGAATTATCTAGATTAGCAAAAAGGAATAAATTCAATCCACAACTTTGCTGTCACTGCAATATACGAGAAAATAATTAGATACCCATGTCTTCTATTACAGTCAAACAAATATTCTTAGATTAAAGTAATTTACCTTTGCATCCTAAAGTTCGTTTCAAGGAAAAAACAGATATTAGATGCAACTAATAACAAATAATAATGCAAAAGTAGATAAAAGTCACGAATTCCTTAATGGACAATATCCAAACATAAAATTTACAGTAGAAAGAGAAGAAAAGTCGATTGCGTTCCTAGATGTTAAAATAGGTAAACGGATAAATTAATTGCGCACACCTTTCGAGGTTTAAACCTTGTTGCATGCTGTCCCTCAATGTGGAAAAACCTTAAATATCTTATAAGAGTTTACGCTGCATACTCTGATTGGAGCTTATTCCACGTAGAGGCAGGAAAGCATTTTCTATAATAGAAAGTAATGCATGAGCGGTAGAATACATTTACGGCATAGTTAATACGCTTATTGGCAATAAAGAAAAAAACGCAGTACATGGAAGCAATAAAGTTAATTGTTATATAATAATGGATAATAATGGATATAACCTGGATGAGGCATCAAATAAAATAAAGAAAATTAAAAAGTAATTGAAAAATGTGTAATTGATTTAAATATGCAAACAGTGTTCTACACGGATAAAAAGCGAGTATCTACTTTAATCTACAAGATTAAGTTGGTGAGATCTTGCCGTGAGCATCGCTCTACTTGTTGTGCTGAACCTCATGCTCAGTATCTGAACTAAGAGGGGTTTTAACCAGAGAGTAGATGAACATACAGCAGGAAATTCAGTCATAAATATATACAGATCTAATGTATGCAGCAATGAAATAGATGAGGGTTGTCCGAAGTAGGGCTCATGGACCGCATGCAGGCCACGTCCTCATCTAGAAAAGTTTAAAAATCGTTTTATTTTAGACTTCTGTAGAGTCATGTTGAAGATTGATTTTGTTTTTTTATAAATTATATATTGTATTTCAAGCTTAAACTGTAAATTAAGATTTCATTTTCTATGACTACAGCACTGATAGAAGCTGTTGAAACCCATGCTATCCTGAGTGAAGACTTTGGCAAGCGATTCTGAGATTTCCAGCACCTTGAGAAAAGTTTCAATGTTTTCTATGCTCCACTGACAGTAGCTGTATCAGGAGCAGATGAAGTTTTACAACTTGAATTGTGTGACTTACAAGGTGATCAGTTTTTTCCTAACCAGAGTTTCTCTGTCTATTAATAAATTTTTACCTCCTCTGAAGATCAGTACCCTAATAAATTAGCGCTTTCTCTCAATGTTTGCACGCACTTACCTTTGTTAATCAGCATTTTCCGCAGTGAAGTCTATCAAATACAGAGAGAGAAATCTTGGGAATCAAACATTGAGGCTTGTCTTCGTATAGCCCTAACCTCAGTTGACATTGATACGAAAAAGCTGACCTCCAAAATACAAGTACACCCATCTCATTAACTTGTAAGCAACCTACGTCGTTTCTTTAATACATGTTTCTATGAATGAATCTCGGAAAATTCTTATCCCAAATATTTTTGACCTTTCGTCAAATGCTTTCAAGGTGAATATCAAGATAATTAAGCATTTTCTTGCTTTATGATTTTTCTAATACGAGTAGGGGAAGATTGAGAAAAAGTTGAATAATGTGAACTGCAGCCCGCGGCCTTATTTCCTTGCTAAATGCGGCCCGCGCCCGCAAAGGTTTGGACAACCTTGAAAAAGATGATCATTTCGACATAGAATAATAAAATAATAATAACACATAATAATCAAGAAATAATATAACCTAGGTAGAATAATCTAGAAGTTCAGATGAAAGAAGCTATTGAAATCAATAACAATAACAGGCCTGTGATTAGCCTATGAAAAAATTGAGGATTTTTTTGTGAAAAATTTGAGGAATGGAAACGGAGCCTAATATGATAACTGCAAGAAAAACTACAAATTTTAGCACGGATTTTGGGCCAAACTTCAAATCATGAAAGTCACAACGAAGAAGGTAACCCAAGGGTTGACCACACCACACTTTTTGAAGTTGTGTATATTGCAAAGGAATACTGACTTGGTCATAATCACTTCCCGCGTTGCTATGAAATCAATTTGTTGCCTCAAGTATTATCTGCTTAGAATGTGTCGAACAGAGGATGTCAGATCAAGCTGCTGATATCGCTCTGTTTCACGTTATCGTCTCCAATTCAATGATGCTTGTCAGATTTGTATACTGCAATTTTTTGAATGTAGGATATATCCTCAACCACATGCATCTGGGGCTTTGCAACGATTAATTTTTACGGACTTTAGACAAATTTGGGAGGAGAGTAACCCATAAGTATAGAAAGCTTAAAATCGTTGACGGAATGCTTGTGACTTAAAAAAAGTCAGTAATTTATCATGAAGGATACGCTACATTACACACTAATTTATTAATTTTACTTTATGCTACATAAGTTTTGGTGGGTTTTATTTACTTGTTAGCGTTTGATCATATCGCTCCGCTCTACATTCAAATGAACATGAATTCTCTCATACAACACAAAACAATTGTCGGGAACAGGCTTGCTAGTTGAATTGTTGGTCTCATACAGGCAAAGAGTGAAAGATTATCACCTCTATTCGCATGAAGTTGCGCCGAGATATTGACGTCCACATCTTGCAGTAGACCCAGGATGAAAATCTACCAACCCAGTACTATGTGGTTCTATGTCTTAATTAATCTTAGTTCACATACAACGATAAGCAATGTGTGCACTAATTTCACACCAACCTGTGTTCAGCAAATTATAAAAACGATCTATACGTGAATAATTCATCCAGGATAAATGTCGGTCGGCAGACCCTGGAAAATGTAGCTGCAAAAAGACTCATGAGATAGCAGAGCTTCATACGTTTCCAACCCCCGCACGCTAGTGACCAGGAGGCATGTAGATACTAAATTTAGTGACCATCCGCTTTACCCCGTCGGATGTGTTCATGTTCAGCGGAAATAAAATGGAAGAGAGTGAGTGAAACAAACGCTTCAGTTGATAAGAGCACTGAAATCCAAGTGAGCTGGGCTACCTATATGTTATCATATAATGGATATGGAAGATCGATATCCTTAAGTTCTTTAAGAAGTACAGGCATGCATTTAGCAGCCATATAGTCGCAGAAACATATGAAGAAGGTTGTGACAAAGGTCAAGATAATTAATGAAAATAATTGAATGTGCATTTTATTGTTGGAATTCTAAGCAATATTATGAAGTTAGAAGTAAAAAATTGCAGTGTTCAAATATATAATTTCTGTAGGTTGATCGCAGTGTTCCACTCATTAAATACGTGAAAGCATTTAATGAGTGAGTTCGACAGACAATAACTTCGGACAACTTCTCTGCTTAGCAAAATAAGTCCAGACGAACCGGAACATCTGCAGCCCTGTAGCTTGCAGAAATGAAAACGACATTCAGCGTATTCAACGTAACAAAGTGCGTCAAGGTAACAAAATTAAAAAAAACAAGCTAACGACTGGTTAATTTTTAATGTGCTAAATATGACATGGCTAAAAGAAAATCATTATATAAAATGTCTAGAAATTTAAAAATACTTACTAGAAGGACAAGCAACGGTTCTCCTCTCCTCATGTGGAATGAATTAATGAGTAAGTCGCTCTTTTCAAAATTATGTTTATCACTTATATATTGAAAAGATTCTATTTAACAGTCTGCCCATTCAGATGATAAAAGGACGTCTGTTTCCAATCAAAATATCAGATCTAGCTAGCACAGCGGGATTACGCTATCTAAAATCTACCAAGTGTGTGAGAGAATATCATTAAGTTATAAATCATGAGAAGAAAAAGAAAAGAAATAAATCATGAGTGATTCATGATTAGCAGCATGGATGTAGGGTACATGTTACAGGATTCTATCTTAACTTCTTGTTTGGAAGTTTACATATCATCGCCATTCGCCAAAAACAATACATTATCCGACATTTAGTCTGTAGTGTGTCGTATTTGAGGAATTTCTCATAGTTAAGCTATATTTGAGGAATTTTTGAGGATTTGAGGAGTAATAAACAAATTTGAGGAATTTGAGGAGTAATCACAGGCCTGCAATAATAATAGATAGACATGGCTATCAAATTGTTTTTTTAACAAAGGGAAAAGTTTTCGTCAAAAAATCAGCAATGAGAGGTTTTAGTCTGTAAATCAGATAAATGATTGCACCATTTAATCTCTTAACAGCTGTCGAATCCTCTCACCTGTAAAGAAGTTATAATGGCCATCTTTCCCATAAAATTGGGGTGCTGAGGAGACATCAAAAACGTGACCTAAAATCACCAAATGCTTGTACTTTACAAGTCTTTCTTCGAGCCAAACTTCTGTTGGTTGACTGATGCCATATTTTTCCAACAATATTGTTCTTATCTGGGAGAAAGAATCTTCAATTCTGTCATAATATACACCGACTGCTATGGCCAAAACTCCAATCAAGGCAGTTCGAGAAAACATCTCTGCAAATATAAAAAGTAGAATTTGAATTTCATGTAATGTTTACTTTAAATTCAAGAAAATGAAGAACATTTTATTCATTGAAGTCATAGCAAAAAAAATAAACATTATCTCAACATGCTCTATGATGCATCGTTGGCGTGTGCAAGTGTTTTACTTTATCATGTAAAAAGGTGTTCTGTTTGCGGACAAAGTGTGATTTCGATAAGCGTACCGGTGTCGAAGGTGTTGTGAGCACCAGCTATACAATGACCGGATATATAGAGTAATAATAATATAGAGTATAATACAGAGTCGGAGAAGCAAAAAATATTACTGGCTTCAATTCCGAATTGCATAGTGCACTTGCAGGAAAATGCCT
The DNA here is from genome assembly GCA_907163375.1 of Prostheceraeus crozeri. Lineage (NCBI taxonomy): Eukaryota > Metazoa > Platyhelminthes > Polycladida > Euryleptidae > Prostheceraeus > Prostheceraeus crozeri. The sequence goes on along the minus strand of CAJQUW010000689.1, from coordinate 12,530 downwards.
AAACTTCTGAGAGCCACTTTTTCAGTTACTTTAATAGTCTATTTTCGGTGTAATCTCCGTTTTAAAATTGTAGTATCTTTTATCATCAGCCCTGATTTTGGCATGCTGTCAAGAGATCATTGAACTGATGATTCAACAGAATGCATGTTCGATTGACTTATCAGATCCGCTTTACTTTTTTGTACCGATGCTTAGGTTTTTGTCGTCTGATGTCATTCCACCTTCACATCTTGAATAATTTGTGAGCATAACATCGATGCTTTCATAAAACTATCCAAGCACTATTATACTTCGGAGTGTTTAGAGCAGGGCTGTGGAGCCGATGCGTTATCTCATCGGCTCCGGCTCCACGACACTGATGTGAAAGGCTCCGGCTCGGCTCCGGCTTCAAATTCAGGTTCTATCTATGCTGGTTATCCTGGATCCGTTGAACGGGTTTTTTGGATAACGGTGTGGCCTTTAGGGGCTTGCTACAATCATCAAATTAGTTTTCATTAACAAGCAACGACTTAAGTTAATAATAAAAATGATAATAGCCTAATATAATGATAAATAACATACTTGTCATATATTTTTGCATGAATTGACTATCTCTGAAAGATAAAATAAAGTTATAGCCTGGATTGGTTAAATTAGATAAAGATCTCCCAGTAGTGAAAACTGTGCCCTACTTGCGACGGATAGGTACATGGATAGGTACATGTAAAGTTTAGTGTTATCAATAGGTACATGGATAGGTACATGTATAATTTAGTTATCGATAGGTACATGGATAGGTACATGTATAATTTAGTTATCGATAGGTACATGGATAGGTACATGTATAATTCAGTGTTATGAATAGGAACTTGTATGAGATCTGTTTTACTGGATAGGTACATGTGTTTGGTACACTCAGTTGAGTACACTGTGTTTCGGAACGTCTATGATCGAACTTGTGTGGTTTGGTTCTGAGCACTTGGGTACGTACCGATAGACGTCCGTTGTTTGATTTTGAATGGGTTTGCTCAATTGCGACTATTGTGACTATTGCAACCATTGTAATCAAGATGACACATTGATTTTCCTTTTACGTAGACAAACTATGCTATAAATATGAGTTAGTTTTTTGATGACATACATAATGATGACTAGTATCCCAACGTCGTGGGTTGTCGCAAGAGACCTTGGATATTCGTTCAAAGCCATAGAAAATGTAACAAATCTCAGTGAAAATATCAACGCTGGTGATTTAGTTGATCGACTAATGGATCTAGATGAGCATGCTATGAATCACAATTTGGATCGTAGGTGGATAGAGGATTTCTCCATGCTACACTGCAATGATAGTGAAATTAGGAGGATCAAATTGGAACGATATGGAAAGAAGGAGACATCTGACAGTGTTTTAATAAAAAGTTCTCCCAATAAAAGTGACTTCAGAAGGAAATTAGAACAAGAGACATTTAAATTATTATGTGAACGGAACTGCGTTAAATGTTTTAAACAGGAACGATCCCTTCTCTTTTTGCCATGTTGTCATAGCGTTATGTGTTCTACATGTTATGTACCCTTTGAAACTTCATCTTGTCCCCTTTGCGATGAAGAAATATCTTCAACAGTCACTGTATATCGTGCATGATGAGTCATCATGCAGGTCTGTGATTGGTCACTATTGTGTCTTTGTTTGACTTTTCTATATAAGGAGGACATTGTACCGTTCTATTTCAAGCATAATTTGAGGCTAATACAATGTCAATCAGCATGTCGTTCACTACCAACATTCCCATTTCAATAATTTACCGAAGTCAACTCTTCACCGGCAATATATTTTATTCTGCCGTGAATATAACTGGATATAAAGCGGATTTGGTGGATCTGATGGAGGAAATAGTGAAGTATTTCCGCTGCGGAGAGGACGTTGTGGTGCAGAGAATGTTGATGAGAGTCGTGAACAACGCTCTTACACGAGTTGCAAGATTTTGGCTCAATGAAGTATTTCGCCCACTAGCTCAAACGGAGATTGTACCGGAATACTCTCGCTGTTGGTGCAGCAGTATCCAACGGAAACTCAACACATGTCTCCATGACATTATCACCTCCAGCTACTATGACGAGAAGGGTGAGAAATGCAAACTGGACTTGTTCAGTGGACCGCCATCAGTAAGCATCAATGTGGCTGCTCAAGGACATTCTGAGGTAATCAGTTTGCGGGCATACTATGCCAATATTTTAAAGACTTTCCATTCAAAGCCCTGCTGTATGTGCTGTCCAATTTCAAAACATCTAATGAAAGACATTCAGCAGCTCAAAACTGCTACAAATCAGACTCTAGTCGATGTGAGTGTATATCAGTTTCCCTCTACAACTTGTTCAGTGTTTTATGTAATTTTATAAGTACCAGCAACAAAGTCTGTGTGAATGCTTGTAAACTTTTGTATATAATGTTGTAAGTACTAAGCAAAAATTGTAATTGTATTATCTATTTCCATATTAGAATAAAAATGACTGTAAAACGGAAGGCATCTTCTCGTCAATCGAAACGGTCCTTCAAACCTTCAAGTCAGTTTAAAAAGGCGTTGCGAAAGTTAAACAGGATACATGATAATAAGAAGAAGTGTAAATTGATTCAAAATTCAAGTGATGATTTCATTCGTGATTTAGCTTTTGCAATACACAAATGTCTACCTATTTACAAGCCTCTGTTGAATGCTGGCTCTTTGAATAGCATAAAAAAGTTTTCAAATCCAAGGAGTAGTGATAAGAAAAGGCGAAACTTAATTCAGCGCGGTGGTGGTGGGTTTCTAAGTATGTTAAATGATATTGGAAACAGTATTAATGGTGTAATCAATAGTCCGCTTGGAAGGATTGCAGCAACTGCTGCAATGTTCATATAAGGTTAGCGAATCATAAAGTGACACGTCATCACTTTGATTGATGAGTCATATATAGGTGTATATAAGGAAGACGCTTTAATGATATTTTACCACTTTCAAGTGACAATTCATTTGCGCTGGTTGAAAGCTCCGAATTAGTACTTGTTGAAACATGACTCAGAAAATGTATACAATCAGAGAGGAAGGTGACGCTTTTGAGAAAGATCTCTTGAAGCTTCGTCCGACACGAAAGGTGCAAGGGATTGGAAATACATTCTACTTTCAAACCTTGAATTATGGTGATGATGGCTTTTATCTTCAAGTTCCATTCTTCCACAGTAATGGTATGTCTACATCAGGGTATAGCAATATGAGACAAATGCGAGTGACTTTTCCAAAATGGCAACAGGTGATTCTTAAAACTATTGACTCTTTCGCGAAAGAATGTGTTGAGCTGCCTGAAAGTGCTCCCACTCATTGGAGAAAGGCATTAGAGGAAGCAGTTGGTTATAAGGAATTGCCGGAATTCGATACACTGTTTTTAAAACTATCGGATCATTTTCAAGCATTCGATCTCTTTACAAACGCGATGGAATGTGAGGATCTCAAACGGGGCCGCTATATGGGCTTAGTGCACGTTACCGGACTTTATATTGGTTCACATGGTTCGACTGGTAAAGTCGCATCTTTACAAATGAAGGTTCTTCAACTAGTCTATGAACCACTACCAATTGATAAATGTTTAATTAACATTGATAAGACTGCTTCAAGTGATGGGAAGGAAGAGAGCAAAAAGCGAGGGCGGAAATCTAAAGATGGGAATCCTAAATTGAAGTTGAAGCGCCAAGATGCTGACTTGAAAACTTTTTATAATCCTAATTGTGATGAGGAAACACAAATGTTTTAATTTGTAAATGTTTTAATTTGTAAATGTAACTTGAAAGTTTCTATTCTGAATGTAAATAAACTTGATCTGGAACATGTGTCTGTTTTGTTGTTCTAAGCAAAATTAGCGGGATGATGAGTTTAATGTTAATGGAATTATAAGATGACAGATTTTCGTCTATTCACTGATCGCACAATGTGTGTCGCTGGACCAAGTCAGTCCGGTAAAACTACATTGTAACTGAATTGCTACAATATAGAAATGAAATGTTTAACAAGGAAATTAAGAGAGTCAAATGGTATTATGGAATATTTCAACCACAACTACATTCTGCACTTCGCCAGAAAGGTTATGAGGTGAAGCAAGGGTTGCCATCAACTGAGGATATCAAAGCAGGTGACTTACTAGTATTAGATGATCTATTACGAGAAAGCAAATCTTCAAAGGATGTAACTGAAATGTTCATTCAAACTGCACATCATAGGGAAGCTTTTATTATCTACATCACCCAAAACATCTTCGATGGAGGGAAAGAGCAAAGAACTAGAAGTTTGAATACACATTATTTGGCAATCTTTAAAAATCCAAGAGATAGCAGTCAGATACATCATCTCAGTAGACAGATATTACCTCAACAACCTAAAGTACTTTCAAAAATATATGAAGATGTAACAAAGAAACCACATGGTTATCTATTTATTGATCTAACCCAGGAATGTCCGGAACGACTTCGATTTCGAACAAATATCATACCTAATTCCGCTGAACCAATGACAGTTTTCTCGGTTCACAGTTAGTTTTAAGCAATGTACTTTGTTGCCTTATTATTTTCAAACATGTCGTATTCAAAGATGGTAGTCATTCCTCAAGAGGAGTATGTACAATTGACTACATTACAAAGTGCACAGGAAGTCAAAAATATAGATCAACCTATTACGAATCAACTTAAGGAACTAACACAAAAGGATATGGAAATTCAGAAGATTAAGGATCCCTATCGACGAATGCAGTTAGCAGCTGAAAACATTGACGAGAGGCGACAGATTCGTGACAAGTTGCGACGATTTATAACCTTGTCAACACCTCGACCATATCGTGTGCGCGCTGAGCGATTATTTGACTTCATTGATCCACATGTGAAGTTCAATGAGAGAGGGGAGATAATAGATGAAACAACTGGTGATGTTATTAGAAATAGTCACATAGATGACCTTCTACAATATGCTGTCAGAGATGTAAGGCGAAAACTAGGTGCACCACAAGGGTGGACATATTTTCAAAAAATTTTATCTGATCAAAATGTACCTCACAATATTATTGGAGGACCGACTGTGAATGAATTGGATAGGGGTCACTTACAAGATGGATCAAAGAGTAAAACACCCACGATGGCGGTCAAGCGAGAGCTTCATGATCCCGATAATCTGCAACCAAAAAGAGCTACTAGGCGCTCAATGCGTGTTGCGAAGGAGTATAGTAAATATTAAGCAAATATGAATTAAGCCTTGCCTCTCTCATATCATGTCGTTACAAAAATTTTGCTGTTGTTTGAAATCTGCGCTCGAAGGTAAAGGAGAAGAGGGCATAGAGGTTGATATCAATTGTGTTAGCAGTTGCTGTGCGAGTAATACGCGTGCAAATCAGAACAAAGACGATGAGTACAGCAGTGAAACTCAGAAAGATTTATTACGACTTAAATCATCCCGCAAGTTTCAGTCGTCCGGAGGTTCTAGCTCGTGCAGCAGGTGTGGGAATAGAGAAAGTCAAGAAGTGGTTGAGGAGTCAACCGACTTACACTCTTCACAAAAATGCGAGAAAGCGGTTTCCAACAAGAAAATATGTTGTTAACAATATAGATAGTCAATGGCAAGCGGACTTGGCTGACATGCAACAGATATCACAGTACAATGATAGCTATAAATACATCTTAACCGTAATAGATATTTTATCTCGCTATGCTTGGGCACGTGCGCTGAAATCTAAACGAGGACCAGAAGTTGAAGCGGCTTTTCAGAGCATTTTCGATGAGGGGCGTGTTCCGCAAAGAATACAGACCGATCAAGGGAAGGAATTCGAAAACTCTCATGTTCGAAGTCTCCTTAAAAGTCATAATGTGGAATTGTTTAGTGTCAAAAGTGCTTATAAAGCTGCCATGGTTGAGAGGTTCAATCGCACACTGAAGACAAAAATATGGCGCTATTTCACTGCAAAAAATACACATGTTTGGGTAGGTGAGCTGCAGAAATTTGTTAAGAATTACAATGAAAGCTACCATCGAATCATTAAGATGAAACCAGTTGATGTTACCCCAGATAATGCGATGGATGTATGGCTTCGATTGTATGATAAGAAAGCGAAAAACATTTCCAATGAAAAGAAAATTAATGTTGGTGATAGAGTTCGGATTTCAAAGGTTAAGTCTACATTTGAGAAGGGGTATCTACCTAATTGGACTGAAGAAGAGTTTTTTGTGGATGAAGTAAATACAAAATTTAGACCCACCATGTATAAATTAATAGATTACCATGGCAATCCAATTGAAGGAAAATTTTACTCTTATGAATTGCAAGTAGTAGACAGAAGTGAAGAGGTGTATATGATTGATAAAATAATTAGGAGGAAAGGTCATGGCAATCAAAGGAAATATCTAGTTAAATGGAAAGGATATCCTGATTCATTCAATAGCTGGATAACGCACCAGGATCTACAAAATGTGGAGATGGGAGACACTCGTAACTTTTAAGCTAATATAGCATGTGACTTCTTCCATATATGAGTTTAACATGTCTACTAACTTCAATATCATTCTTCCAAGCAATAGCAACCCCAAGATATTCCCAAGTAACAAACCATCTCTCTACTCTGTTGAATTCGCTAATCCAATTACTCTGCATGGACCCCATGAAGTTGCTCTAACTGAAATTACTTATTACAACGATATCAGTTTGCTAAAGAACAACTATTTTGAATTACATAAAGAAGTGCGAGAGAAGGATGATTGCTTTCGCATATTTCAAAATAGTCTACATGGTACATGGGCTTTTCATCATCTAACTTTACATCCTTTTTCAACATCTTTACCATCTGTCCAAAACATGATTAAAATTCAAAAGGCATTTGCAACGTCAACTTTTGATTCTAAGGTTCCCACAATGAGCTTGCAAGATACAGAAAAGGAAATCGGTAGAATGTTTGAACGAATAAATGATCTCTTCAAGCTGACTTTGAATAAATTCTACAAACCAGTCATAAAGGGGTCAACAAAATTGATGAAGGAAGGGAAGCATGTTCTTCTTGTATTAGGTAAGGATTTGAGTCATACTTTTGGGTATTCCAGAACAACTTTCTCATCAAGGTATTGGTATAATGGACGTGGGTGGAATTCGGAGAGGAAAGTCACTGATTTTAAATGCAGAATTGTGCCATTGTATGCATTACAAAAAAGGAGCATCCGAGTAAAAAATAAATTTGAGGTCATTAGAAGTGTTGAAGACTTTGCAAGAAAGTTTCAAGGATCAGTGCCAGAAACGTTAATGACTTGTGAATATAAGAAAGAGAAAGTAACTTTATTTACTGTTGAAACGGATGCAGAATTTATTGTTTTTACTAAAAAGACGCCATTGGAAAAGTCTGAGTCCGCTGTTATTGAATTCGGATCTGAAATGATTGGGATGTTTAAGGGCCTTGAAAGCGCACCTTGGTTGACAGAATTAAATGATACATTCAAGGTTCAATTGTCCTCTTCTAAACTCAAAGCATCAACAAATGCTTCATGGGATATCCACGTATACAGCGAAGACGTATTGGGTGATGAATTGTCTACTTCCAGTGAACTTGTAAAAAGAGTTAATTTGAACGTTGAAAGCTTGAAAACGCCATCTGAATTGTGTACAAAGTTAAATGAGTTTGCTGTAGATTACCTTGATGCAGATGAATATCACTTTTCTTATGACCCACATAAGAAACGCATGATTCTAAAGGTAGGGAAGAACTCTCTTATCAAGCTGGATAGCGTGTTAACGACCACATTGGGATTCTCAAAATCAACTATTTATGAAGGCACATCAATAGGCGATACAGCCCCATCACTAGAGCGTGATATAAGTAACTTATACGTCTATTGTAACATTATTGAATATACAAGGGTTGGCGACATTGAGGCCCCACTTCTGCGCACATTTCCTCTCTCATCCGTAAGGAAGCAACTAATCAATCGAGAATTTTTTAACACAATGTATCTACCAATCAGCCGAAATTTCATCAATAGAATTGACATATCAATTCATGATGACGCAGGAGAAGTAGTACCGTTCTGTGGTGGTGTTACTGTTTTGACCCTACATATTAGGTCAAGAGAATAAGGCTTTACGCTATTGTGACTTCCATAGTTATTCAATAGTCATAATGACAGGCATTTACAGTACACCATCATATCAGAGCGGTTATCCCGTGTTTGTTGGAGGTAGACGACAAGTTGGAGGAGGCATATTTGGTGCACTAAGACGTATGGTTCTTCCAACACTCAAAAAGTATGGCGTACCAATCATGAAGCGTGTTGGAAGCAGGGCTTTAGATTTTGGTGCAAATGTTGCAGCTGATGCGCTTCAAGGTGAGGATATCGGTGAATCTATGAAAATGCGCGCACAGCAATCTGCCATAGACGCATTAGATGATTTAACAAAGACGAGACGTACAGTTCGGAAGAAGCGTAGGAAGTCAAGACAAGTTGGATCCGGTCGAGTTACTAAGCAAAGACGCAGGAAAAGTAAAAAGCCGACTAGAGCAGCACGTTCTAAATCTAGACGTCGAGTGAAAACAAGAAAGCGCAAGCGAAATTCCACAGCGACTAGAAACAAGTCAAAACGAAGGAAGACAACATATTTGTAGAGCTAATACGATGCAGAGTATCAATTCGGCTTTGTGTTTCTTCGATTCTCCCCCTCATCAGACAGACATCATCTCCTCAACAATTGTAGACATAGTCCCCACAACAAATATCGATGGTAACCAGCAGCCTATTCAGTTTGATATACCTGCCAATCCTCAAGATTATATTGACTGTCAATCCATTGATTTAGAGTTGTGTATACAAATTAAGAAGACTGATGGTACAAATATCGATTCATCCAAGGATAAAGTGGGATTAGCAAATCTTCCTATTGCCAGTCTGTTCTCAGATGTGTATCTAATATTGAATGACAAACAGATTGAAGGAGGGGATCGAGCATATCCATATGGAGCATATATACATACAATGACTCAATTTCAAAAGCAAGCTAAACAGTCACACTTGCAAGTTTCTGGGTGGTATGATGATCAGCAAGGGAAATTTGATGTCTCAAATACAGGGTTGAAAAGACGAATGGATTTAACAGCGGATTCAAAGGAATTATACTTGAAAGGACCCGTCTATCTTGATTTCCTTCGTCAATCTAGATATCTGCTATCACAGGTTAAAATGCAAATAAAATTTATTCGTGCAAATCCTGAGTTCGCGTTAATGGCTTTTGGAGATACAAACTATCAAGTCAACATAAGTAATGCCGTGCTCAATGTAAGGCGAGTAACAATGAACCCGTCAGTCATCAACGAGCATGCGACAGGATTGAGGAAAAACAATGCAATATATCCAGTTAATCACAGTGTGTTGACAAACTTCACAATTGGTGCGGGATCATCCTCACATGCCTACCCAAATCTTTTTCCCACTGCAATGCCAAAGGCGGTGTATATCACATTTGTGGAAAATGAGGCATTCATTGGTGCTTTTGAAAAGAATCCATTCAATTTCCAACACTTTAATGTTAGCAAACTAGCACTCTATCAGGATGGGAAATTTGTATCTTGCAAAGCATATGAGCCTAATTTCAAAGATGGTAAATTCGCACGTGAATATGGTTCTATTTTCACCGCCCTCAACATGTTTAATACAGACGATTCAAATGGAATTACAATGGATATGTACAAGAATGGCTACTTCTTCATTATGTACAACCTCACAGCAGATGCAGATCTAGGTGGTGAAAGCGTAGGAGTTACAAAGCCTGGAAATCTACGACTGGAGGTATCATTTGAGTCACCTTTGAAGAAAACAATTACTTGTCTCATTTATGCTATCTATGATAGCAAAGTTGAGATAACAAGAATGAGAGACGTGACTGTCAGCTATCAGAGATGAGTAACTTAAGCAACATAGAAATCTTGAGGAAAATGAGGAAAGCTCATCCCTACTCCAAGACAATATTTCTCAATGTCTTTTCTAGAGATAATTTACCTGATTCAATTCCTTTCTATCCTTGTTCACTTATCATCAATACGGATACCAACAATCTTCCCGGAAAACATTGGATTGCTGTATACATCAATCGTTATAAAGTTGCCGAATATTTTGACTCTTTTAATCAACCTCGTTTACATGATATCGCATTATGGATGAACAGGTTCTCCTGGACTGTTAGGAAAGTGACATCGTTCCCACTTCAAAGTAATACATCTCTAATGTGCGGTGGCTATGTACTCTATTTTGTCAACGAGAGACCATTGAAAAATAACTGTAAAAGTGCTTTAGAACTATTTTCAAAAAACTGATAAAAATGATGTAATTCTTACTAAATATGTTGAAACAGTTTTGAAATAAAGTTTTATGTTGTATCATTAACTTGCTCTCTTTTTTTCCAAAACAAGGGTTTATAAGGAAAACAAAAACATGCTCATATTTCATTATCTATTCACATATATACAAAAACATGTTCATATTTCATTATCTATCCACATATATACAAAATCTACAATTTGGTTTTCATGAAACATTTTTTCAAATCACATATGATGGGAGGCACATCACTTATGTCTTTAATGCCGGTTATCACAATCTTTCCATTATGGAACACATGAACATGATATGGATGCCAGTTAGTCAATTGAGCTGATGGAAATAGCTCCACTTCATAAGTTAGATTATGTGATGATGTAACTTTACGGAAATCATAGTGATAGTGTAATTCACATAACACGGTCATTGTCTTCACTTTCCAATCAGATAATGAATCACCAAGTAAATGTTCCAAAGTTAAGTGTAGATATGAGAGATCACCCTCCATGACCCTTCCAATACATTGGATTGTTCCATTTGGAAAGAATAGGATAGTGAGAGATCTATCCTTCCTCTGAATCTCCATGTTAACATTGAGGGTCTTCCAAGATGTAAGCTCGTTGTCGGCTTCAATTTGCGTTTTATCAGTAACCATTGTTTTCGGTTGGGTATATTCCTCTCGATCTCTTGTAGATTGAGTTTTGACTTTGCTTTTGTAGTTAACATCCGATTTACAACTTCCAACCGTTTGATGTCCTCCATCTTTAATGAATGACGTTATCTGTGGTAGTATCTCCCTTTTAAAGGTTTCCCATGTGACGTCACTGAAACGAAAAAATCGATATTCAACATCTTCACGTTTTGGTGAACAGACGTATAGTTTGACTGATGAATCACACTTTATCCATACCTTGTCATCGAGAGGAATCTTGATCCGAGTCTTATGGTTGTCAATGAGATCCGCAAAGTCTTTCAGTGAAGGCAATGAGTCAATACTAATGCAAACGCCACGATGTTTTCGATCACTATTTGCTATTGAATGACGAAATGCTATTCTTTTAGAATTTGTTATGTGAACGTTTTGAACGTCACTAAGTTTCCATGTTCTAATGTAATGAGGCATGTTCCGAAAGCTATGTTTCAAATTTAGGTTTAATGTTTGCCTAAAGTTTGTTATTTTATTAGCTCAACATATCGGAATGATGTTGAGTACAAATTCTTCACATATTCATTCACATTAGGACTACCTATTTATTAGTAATCATTTCTACATATCGGAAAGATGTAGAAATTTCAATTTTAGTAAGACTACTTATGTATTAGTAAGTGTTGCTACATGTCGGAAGATGCAGCAATCGCAAGATCTATTACAAGTGGAATATTATATTGTTTTTATTTATACTTATTCTACATCACCTGTGACAGGAAGGCATCTCCTTCTCTTCGACGGTGGGGGAAGACCTAGGCTGTAGTGTCCATATGGTAATGATAAATTTTTATCCAGCCAACAGCGCTTATCCTCCCAAAGTGAAAGACCTCGCTTCCTAAATGATTTTGTGCTAACTATGTGATTTTTTGAATTTATAATTGTCATATCTTCAGTTGTATCATTCTCACTATAATAGACACTCCTATAGTCATCATGTTTCAATTTTTTAACTGCTGCTCTCTGAATTCCTTTTGCACGTTTGATGCTATGATTCGTAGAGTCTAGATATTTCATGGAATACATTTTCGGTTTTAGTAGGATCATTTCCTCAAGCAACTTTCCAGCACACTCATCCTTAAAACAACCTAATCTAGCTTTGTTTGTAGTTGAGTATAGTCGGTGATGACTGTCATAGTTTGAAGAGTCAAACTTTTCACCGAAGTATAGAAGTATATCTTCCAGACGGACAGATGGTGATGTGTATAAACATAGGAAGAAACTGTCGGTATCACTCCACAAAGCCGCGTTCTATTTATCAGTGGACACCCTTTTAGATCATTGTAATATAATTGATACATTTCCAACTTACTATAGTCAAGTACTGCTTGACCAACATATATTAATTTATTTAAAACTATTGAAGGTTTGTACATTTCCATACCAACCAGATCTTCATCAAATATTTTGTGTTGAACATAGAGAGGATGATTTGACAATTTCAGTAGTTGTTTCTCATTGTTGACTAGTTTAAATTTTTTCCTTCTCCTT